>NW_021011602.1:940692-976361 GCF_003987935.1 Bombyx mandarina
AGAAACTCAGTGGGCTGTGTCTATGGGTTAGTTCGCTCGTCGAGCCCTTCGTCGCAAGCGACGGGTTCGACGAGGACGGTGACCGGTAAATAATAGTAACTTTTATTACTTTTATCTTTTATAGACTTTTCTGGCTAAGTAATGAGCAAAATCGACATAATCATTCCAAGGGCTAGTATTAGTTAGAATGAAAAACGGGTAAATGCAAAAAAATGTATCAATTCAAAAAGTTTTTTATTCGAACATGTCTATTGGCACTTTCAATGTTTCAACTTGAATAGCAATTAAAAATCGAAGAGGAATCAACAAGCGCTTAAGTTTGATATTTAAAAAATTAAGTAAAATTTAACATTGTTTACGATACCATAGAAGAATATTACATCCATTCCGCCGTCAAGACCACCGGCTCCCTCGATCGACGGGCCGAGAGGCAGGAGCCAATCATCGTCGCCGCCCTAGACACGTCCTTACGGATCCATCAGATCCAGTAATCCTTGCATTAGACGCCTTCAGCTCTAACACTAGGAGCAGGCTTAGGAACCCCGGTACCCGTACTCGTCGAACTCGACAAAGAGTTCGACGTGCAACCTAACCCAGGCATCAGCTGAGTATCTCGCAGGATCTTCTCAGCGGGTCGCGATTCCGATCCGGTAGCAGATTCATTCGCGAAACAGCTGCTTTTGAGTTGTTAGGTCTTCGGAGGCGCTCGAGCAGCTGTTAGCAAATCCCACTCCTCCTTTGCTCGAGCCTTTGCTCACCCACCTGTCCTAGTGAAACTGGAAAGGCCTCCGGGCCACCAGTAATACTTCAATCTTAACATAAAAATGACCAGAAGATGCCTTGATGGCGCCACCACGTACCTTCCCCTGGAGCGGTCGGGGAACATGGCTTATTATCACCCGGTTTCCTATTACGTCCTTAGATAGGTAGAGAAGTTCTCGGCCCGCGTTTTGTAGAGTGGCTAACGGACCGCATAGACATCACGCGAGAATATTCCCACCCACGCACACCGAGACATAACGTCTCGGACATGATGACAACTGTATCGTTGACATCCCACCCTTCAGATCAGAAAACATGACTTCACCGTGTATTGAGTTTATTTGTGTTCGTGTGTATTTTTATGAATAATCTATATATTAATACGTGAAGCAAAAACTTTGTATCCCTTTTTACGAAAATTGCGCGGACGGAGGAGTATGAAATTTTCCACACTTATAGAGAATATAGAGAAGAAGTGCACAATGCTAATATTTTTTTTAAATAATGCATAAAAGATACATTAAATCAATAAAGAAAACATTACACACACTACATACCATGTATTTGACACACACACGCATGCATACTATTTATTGTCAAACTTTTGTTCTTGACGTCCGTTGTCAAATTGAGATTAAATATTGTTTGTCTTTGTTAATATTTTTTATAGTGTAGTCTTGGCGAAATTTGTTATTACAGAAGTATAAAATACAATCATAATAGTGTACAAACTTATAATTCCAATTAATTATAGTCGAATTTCGACTACTGCGGGACCTCTAGTAAAGTATAAATGAATGAAAATTTATAACCTTCCTAACAGGTTGAAAACAGACATTTTACATAAAGTCTGTTAGCTATTCTCGCATAATCCTGAGAAAATCTATTTAAACAAACTTAGTCTACTTGTTTTCTTTGTATTCGTATCTTAATATTTTCGCAGCAAGGTCAGCCAAGTTTATTTGTAAAAAATCAGCTCACTCCCGCGTCATGCTTATTTTTTGGAAATATTATTTATATCTGACCTTAAAAAGTATTATTGTGTATTATGTATGTATGTTTATTGTAAAAGTAAATAAGTGTCACTTATAAATTAAAACAATAAATCAATGAAAATTTTGGGTTCACGGTTCTGTTGGATCTTGTAGTTGAAGAGTATCTAACTTTATATAAATAATTGAGTCAACAACAATTTTAGCGCCATCCAAAACAAACTAACATGCAAATACTGGTGGTATTGTGAGCCCGCGCAGGGTAAGTACCACCACCCTGCCTATTTCTGCCGTGAAGCAGTAATGCGTTTCGGTTGGGAGGGTGGGGCAGCCGTTGTAACTATACTTGACACCTTAGAACTTATATCTCAAGGTGGGTGGCCCATTTACGTTGTAGATGTCTATGGGCTCCAGTAACCACTTAACACCAGGTGGGCTGTGAGCTCGTCCACCCAACTAAGCAATAAGAAAAATAAAATAAAACAATCAAAATTATGATTTTAATTAATTTATGTTCAGCACACTAAATACGTAACTCTCTCCAATCGTTAAGGACATGTGCGCAAACACACAAACAGGATATAATATGTATAAATCAGAATTCTCTTCTAGCATTTAGTTGAGTTAGCACTTATTGAGTACCTCTTTTCAATGTACATACACACTGAACCGGTTTTATTACATACTTTGATGTTATGTTACATAAAATCGAGAAAATCAGATTGGGTTCGAGATGGTTGTCCGCGACCAAGGAAGTTGGAAAGATACATCGGAAAACGAAACAATATCGTAACAGTAGTTATTGCCATGCCAGTTTTCTGCTGGGATCTTCAGTGGGTTGCTATTTTGTTAACTTTTAACTTATTTTTACGTTTAAAAGAAGTTTCCAAAACTTCGCAATTGTTTCAATTTGAATTTCAACAATAGTATTATAATTTTGTCGTGGGAACAAAAAGCTTGCAACTTATTAAAAACTCTAATCTTAATCTTCTAAATACATATATATAAATAACGTGTCACGTTGTTTGTCCGCGATGGACACCTAAACTACTGAACCGAATTTAACTTTTTTTTTTAATATGTATTTTGTTACAACTTAGGCTATAGAATGGTTTTTATTTCGACTAATGGTCGCAATAGTTATTAATTAACAATAAAATTATTTCTTATGTTGATTATTTTTATTAATTGTAAGCTTCATAAGTCTAAAACAGATGGCGCCTTAAATCAGGTTTTACAGACAATTGTAATAGTGTCTGACATTAATATCCCATAGATGGCGCTGTGTTAAAAATACCAACGTTTCACATAAGCTACAATTTAATGGCACAAACACCACGTGTTGCTGAGGCTAAAGTATAAGTGAAATTTATTTCGTAGTAAACGCAATATAATGAAATCCAATCGTTCTTACTTTATCAATTTTTGGTATTAGCATAGCCGGCCACGTGTTATTTAGAAACAAAAGCCTTAGCCACAGCAACGTGTGGCCGGGTCTGCCAGTGTAAGCTAAATCCTTATTTTGAAGTTGTAACAAGAGGAAAGATGTAATAAAGTTATAGTTGTTACAGAAATCATCCTATGATGACTGCTTCATTTAGTTGCCACTCTAGGACTCCCTGGACTATCCGAATTGCCATTCACTTTAATGTTGATTGATTGATTGAAAATTATTTATCACACAAAAACATTTTACAGAGGCAAACTTAACGCCATGCAGGCATTATCTTCCAGTTAACCCTCGTTGATGAAGTGAAAGATTCATAAAGTGGGTAGCTGTGATAAAGTTAATGCATGGGGATAATTAAAGAATACATAGATATACATACATAATATAAGATAATAAGATACGTATATATACATACAAAATACATAGATACCAAATAAAATAAATTATGTAAACCACATCATACTTCAAAACAATCAAGCAATCTGTGTTTTGAAAAAGAGATCAAGTACTTAATGTAATGTAATATTCAGACGACAGTTTTTACTGCACCATGTTACAGGCCCAGATTCAGTCTTCGTCGTATCCTATAGTATCAACCAGAGATTAGAACGTGGTCAAATGATCTTTACAAAGGCGTGAGTGTGCATGAACATAGCAGATCCAATTCGTAGGGATGAACGCTCGGCCATTATCGTCCATTTAGACACTAGTGGATAGGTGGCGGAGTTACTGGTTACTGTACCAGATAGTCTACGTTCAACATTCGCATACACACAGCACGTGATAGATTGGACGATTGGATGATTCAAATGATGAAACAATACGTTAGTGTTTTGTTTTATACTAACACCTGATGTAAATATTCAAACATAATATGTACAATTGCAAGTTGCTTACTACGCGAACGATTATTTTTTTGAGTCTCTAACTTACGGAAATTCCGAAAAATTTGAACAAATATTCACATTCCTGGGAAACCCACAGCATGCTCTACTAATAGTACCTACACAAAATAGTAAATAGGAGGAGAAGTAAATCGCTACCCGCTCTAGGAGGTAGAGTTTGCATAGAGTCGCACAGGATCCTCTGATTTGATATTTTGAAATAGCACAAAGAACAAATTATGCAGATATTGGCTTGATTAAGATATTGTTACGCGCTGGGGTTCGGGATAAATAAAAATTCTACCGGGGTACAACTTGAAACTGTAATAGCACTTAGAACACTTAAAGCACTTCACAAACATTTCAAAATTCTCAATACGCTTCTTCCGTTTCGCTTCAGGTGATCCGTTCGCTGTTTCGCTTCGAGTAGTTCCGATCACTAACTGACTGCATGCCATCTCTGCAACGCTTTTGTAGCCGATACCACATCCCTAGAATTATCGAGATAATTCCACACAAGTCGAGTATTGTATTTCCGCTATCTGACAATAGATGGCGTTGTACCCCTCGAGCGTTCTAGATGTTACTAAATCCTTCGATATTCGTTCGACTATTTAGTGATAGATGGCGTTACTCTTACCGGCGTAACAAAATCCTAATTTAAAATCAATGATAGAGTTAAATTAATTAGGATCAGCTACTAATATTACAAACAGTGGAAGTGAGTAGAGTTACTAATAGATCTAGTGGAAGTAACAGAGTACCCGCCTACTTCATTATGATTATTGAACAACGTGTTCATACACTTCCTTTGATTTCCGTTCCTGTGTTGCCTCCCTCATTCGCGATGTCCACAAGCGACGGTTGCCTCTCACCATCACGTGGCCATGTAATGCCTTCGAAGTCAATAATAATAATAAACTTGAAACGAACGAGCATCGGACGGTTCAAGTAAGCTTCTATACTATTTTCTTGGTACATACGGAACTCAAGAATAAACATGTATGTGTATAAGATAAAATAAAAAGACTAAATCTGGAAGCTAAGATGTAGAATAAAAAGACTCGTATCATTTCAATACTACACTCGACATGCTATAAGCGTTTTCGAAACATGTCAAGTAAAATGTTGAATATTTTCTTATTACTTTTTATTTTTGGTGAGAGTTATGGTGTTATTTATAAATTGAATGGTGAGTTGTTTTCCTGCAGAGCCCGTGTGATGCAGGTGCTTGTTATCTGGTAAATCGTTTGGGGTATTTATTAGCTGCCTTCCAAAATTAACTTTTCGGACAGCAAACAGAAATTTATCTCATTAATTCTTTAGTGCTCATATCTCCACCTAGATTACAGCAAGACAATCCGGAAATAATACTAATACATTGAAGAGCATTGTTTTTTTGGTTAAATTTTACAATACTTGTAATATATTGTCTTTATATGTATATCATAATTTTATTAGTATCCACGTACAGAACAATTAGATTGCATNAATTATTAGCTGCCTTCCAAAATTAACTTTTCGGACAGCAAACAGAAATTTATCTCATTAATTCTTTAGTGCTCATATCTCCACCTAGATTACAGCAAGACAATCCGGAAATAATACTAATACATTGAAGAGCATTGTTTTTTTGGTTAAATTTTACAATACTTGTAATATATTGTCTTTATATGTATATCATAATTTTATTAGTATCCACGTACAGAACAATTAGATTGCATTATCAATGAACTCGCTCATGATCTTCTTCGGTGGCACTTTCTTCTGATCTTCGCTGCCATCTCGGCTCATTTCCCTTTTCCTGCCCTCCCTCTCCTCGAGATACATAAGAGACTATAGACCATAGTCTAGACAAAGAGAAAGACCATAAGTCTAACTGTAGATACCCAGCCAGACTCCTCTTTACGAACGTCATGCATTGTAAAGTCATTACATTCCATCACAATCGGGCCATAGCGCCCGCGTTTAAAGACACTGAATGAGTAATGAATGATGAAGCGATTATGAAAGCGTGTCAACAATATTATAGTGTTCGGTTAAAATAGAACGAAGAATGAGTTGTATAGTTTCTTGATGCCGGTCGTTTCCCGTTGACGATGGCTCTGAAGTAGCTCATTTTCGATCTTCCATAGCACGTTGGCGTTCGAACGACAGAGGTGGTACTGGATATGAGGTACCAGGCCAGGGAATATCTTGCTTGTGAAGCGGTTTCCGATGAGATAATTGCGTTGGCCGATTAAGAATGGTCTCCATGGGGTACAGTTGTTTCGAACCGATACTGTCGATTCTGGTCCCGGCTTTATGAGTGCGGCCTTCCGCAGTGGCTCACTGGTACTACGGCTCCTCTAATCAATTAAAATAGATATCCTATTTACTTGAAAATATTAATAATTAATTCAACTACATCAGCCCTCAACCCTGTGGTGTAATAAGATTAAGACAGTAATAAATAAGTATTTGAATAGTTAAGACGTGTTTCATATTCGCTGCGGCGTCAATCCTTATAGCCTATTGGCACCCGCATTCTCTCCTGATGTCTTGCGCACCATTTATAATACAAGTTAACAGGAGTGGTGTTTCGTAATGATTGTTTGCTTTCAGAAACCGATTACCAACGTATGCCAGCGTTATTCAAATTTGACAATTACGAAGAATGCTTGAGCAAGCCAGAAGGGATATACTGTACTACCAAATTTGAAATTATAAAGACTACGCCAAACCCCGTTTATGATATGATAGTTGTGAGTAAAATATAACAACATAATTAAGACAGACTTAAGACCGTATTAACCTTTTGGTGATTTATCCTACTAATAATAATAATAATATGTAATATCAATGTGAAAGTTTGTAAGAATGGATGTATGTTGGTTACTCTTTCACGCAAAAACTATTGGATGGTTTTTGGTGAAACCTTACAATAATATAGCTTACAAATCAGAATAACACATAGGCTATAGTTTATAAAGATATTGTGAGAATTACCCAAAATATAATGTTAATTGTCAAGTAGGTAAGTAGGAAAAAATCTGCCATTTGCGGGCTATTCTAGCGTGCGCTGCAAAAATCGTTGGAGTTACACGCATATAATGTATACTGGAAATGTTTAACATAAATAGTCCTACAAAAAAGTCCACGACAGCATATGTCAATATTTTATGTATAAACCATTATCGCTAAAATAATGAGCCATAAATACAATAAAAATTGATAATTTATTTGTAACGCACATTTGATAGTAGCAAATTGATTCTTATATGAAAAACTTTTATCGGATCTGGTATTTTAAAGTAGTTAAACTTTGTATTTTACACTAATTGATTTGGACAAATATTTGAATAGTTATGAAGTTAAAAGCTACCAAGTGCGCGATATCTTTAAAGATGAAGAAAGAAATTCAATAAGATCAATACTTTTAAAATAAATGGCTTTCTAAAGATAAATCACATGCAACTAAATTGTGAGTGTATTTTTCAGGAATTTTCCAAGCACACCGTGAAACATTACAATCATTCTAAGCTTTTCTACGGTGTGTGCTTGTCTGATAATCGTAACCAAACAAATATTTCAACGTGGGACCTGAAACAGAGCGTTGAGGCCCGTCTCAACGAATCGTTTTGGTCCGAGCATCGCTTGAGAACAAAAATCACCGATATATCNCAAGCACACCGTGAAACATTACAATCATTCTAAGCTTTTCTACGGTGTGTGCTTGTCTGATAATCGTAACCAAACAAATATTTCAACGTGGGACCTGAAACAGAGCGTTGAGGCCCGTCTCAACGAATCGTTTTGGTCCGAGCATCGCTTGAGAACAAAAATCACCGATATATCGTGTTCCAATGAGAAGGAAGATTTCAAGTTGGATATCGGTGACGCAATTGTTGGCATCGCGTGTCTTATTTTAATTCTACTGAACGTCGTTGCAAGTTTTTGTGATTTATACTTCGGTGATGAAAATAATAAAAGTAAGTTGCTAACCGTCCGCTCTTTAATTCTCCGTTAATTACCGGGGCTACTTTCACACTTCCTCTGACATACTTATTTCAGACACGGAATGGTACCACTATTTTTCAATACGATGCAACTGGCGTAGGCTGATGGAGCCATTTGACGAGACCAACCCGCGGCTTCGTCCACTGAAATGTTTGAACGGTTTAAGGTAAATCTAATTTCAAATCCTATCCTACTTGTTGTTTTTATTAGTGATATATATGTATGTATATTGGTGCTCTACCCCACTGATGGATACTGTTCTCATTGCTTTCATAGATAGATAACTCTACCGCCCAACCAATAGTGAATGGTCACTAAGCCTCATGAACGCCATTTCTGTTTCTGTCCAAGCCCACAAACTATAGTCCTTGGAACATGCGTTTAAATGCCAATATAATTAAAAAGCATACCACTCTTCAATGCGCAACACGAGATTGTCTCGTAGCGGATGTAAGCAGAGTAAAAGTATCAGAGAGAGTGTATAGTAGTACAGATGGTCCGAGGCAAACCGGCAATATCTTTAGCAGAAAGAAAATTAACAGCTTTGCTTAAATTTAGTGCTTATGGATATTCGCATCCAGAACTTTGTTCTTATTCAAAATACTGCAACATCGTTTGATTGTATTATAATAATTCATCGAAAACTTTTCGGAATATATGCGTTCATACGAGATATAGGAAATAATTCTAATTTTATCGCTTCACTTTTCAGGAGTGTATTAATGTGTTTGGTGATATTGATGCACACGAGCTTCCCAGTCTTCGTGTGTAACGATAATCCTAGATATTTGGAGCAGGTCTGTTTTATTATATATTTTTTATTGCTTAGATTAGGTGGTCGAGCTCACAGCCCACCTGGTGTTAAGTGATTACTGTGATTACTATACTGAGACCTCAGAAGGTGGCTGGCGCATTTAGTTTGTAGATGTCTATGAGCTATCTATACGTGTTTAGTCTTTTTTTAAATGATCGCAAGCATTGTTCAGTTTTCTACTATAATAGTGTTTCCATTTGCAGTGGTTTGACAATATTTACTACCATCTACTGTTCAACGCTACCTTTATAATGCAGATTTTTATTGTAATATCGGGATTCCTGTTCATATACAACCAGCAAATATCTGATGAAAGTAATGAAATTACCTGGAAAAATTTACCAAAACGGACTTTAGAGAGATGGTTGCGGTAAGCCTGTTTTGTTCTTGAATTGAGACTTGCCTACTGCCAGTGATGGAGTAGAATAAAATAAACTAAAATGGTGATAGCTTTGACCAAGTATTCCAAAGGTATGGTCCCAACAACTATAACACACGGCAGCCGATAGCTGTAGTCTGCAGGCTACACTACTAGTCTGTCTTCGTAAAATAAATACTGAGCACGTGGCGTTACCATCTCGTACAGACGCATGTTTTTTTTTTATTGCCTTTGTAGGCAGACGGGCATACGGCCACACGGTGAGTGCTTACCGTCGCCCATGGACTTCAGCAATGCCAGGGGGAGAGCCAAGCCGCTGCCTACCGCTGCTGCTGCAGTTGTATATTCTTTTTCTACAAATGCCATCTTGTTGCAAAAATCAGCAATCAACCACAACTTGAACTTAAGACCTAACAGCTAACTGCTTTTGTGCTTGTTTACCACACTAGCCTTGTTAACATCTATGAGTGATGTTAAGAGTGTTTCTCCGAAATGGCGTTCTTTGTCTGATTCATATGGCCTAATTTTTTTCACATTTAAGCTTATAAAACATATTTTACGAAAGATGATAACCTAAGATGCAATGTCTGAAAAGGGCACACTTTTTGATAAAATGGTATCCGAGATAATTCAATTTAAATTTTTTGGGGCCATATGAATCAGAATTAGGGATAGAAATGAAATTCTAGTTAGAAAAATCAGTCAATTATTTATTAAAATCACAGTAAATGCACACGATGCTTATCATAACATCTAAATTTAGTCAATCACAGCATGATATGGCGATGGATATACTTGACAATATCAATTATCACAATATTTGACGTTATTACGACTGCTGCGAAATTTACAGCTACTCTTTTTAGACATGTAAATAACATTAGGTTCATATGAAATGACTTGTTACAGGCGCAACGTGCCACCAATGTAACGTTTCATTAAGAATATGTGTGTTATTCTGATTAATATGGTATTTTACCGTATGAATCAGACACATATCAATCAGAATTTTGCCCATTAACATCGATAAATCATCACACGTATGCAATTAAGGATTGTTATTTATACATAGGTTTCTGTTCCCCAATGGCATTATATTTCCCGCAGATTCAAGTTTGAAAACCATTTACCTTAATTATAAAAACGAAAATACTAATCAGAAACACAGGTGTACCAAGGCTATATGAATCAAATATTTACCTTTATATCTCCGCGACGACACAAACCAGCCACACGTCACGTCGCGACCACGTCAGCTGAGCCACTGGCTACCGCCAGCGCGGGGAGGGGTCGCCTGATGTTTCGTATTTAGCTGGGTACGTTCGAGTGAAGCGCGTGAATATGAATCAGACTTTTGTGCCGGACAATTATTTTTTCATTTATAAATAAACCATCGTAAATGTTAGTACCATTTTTTTTTGGTGTAAAGAAACATCTAATATTCTTTCGTAATAATTATAATTGACATCAATTTATGAATAAGAAAT
The DNA here is from genome assembly GCF_003987935.1 of Bombyx mandarina. The sequence continues at coordinate 951,460 of NW_021011602.1, forward strand.
AATGTTATTGTTACTAATGTTCAAGAAACTGGGTTACGGACACACCATATTAGTCAGAAGAACTACTTTTAAATATTTTTTTGAAATATTTAAATAAATATTATTAAAAAAAGTTAACTTGTGCAAGATAGGCAATAGTCTGAGGTATGTTTTAAAATTAATTGCAGACTGATTCGTCAGTTAGTTACAAAAATAAACCTCAAGACATCGAAAATTTTGAGATCGGAGAATCACTCTTAACCACTAACTAACCTTCACGTGGGAAAAATATTCCGTTTCCTGAGACGCTAAAAAGATGATTATATTCCATCATGAGTCTAGCACGACAAAATCAATATGCGCAGTCAATGCCACTTTTAACACGTGTTTGAAAAATGTTAGACGCCCTGACAAACACGCTAGTCAGATGGTATATTTACATGCGATGCTTTATAATTGTGGACACATTCCGATTTACGCGGAATCAAACCAGTCCAAGATCAAAAACGTCTAGTCAAAGAAAAAGGCAATAATAGTTCTTCATCATACGGTGGAAATAGTTAAGTTCTATTTTTGAACACACGTGACATTTCTCATAATTTACCATTATAGCTTGTAATTTTATATTTTCCAGGCTTACACCGCCGTATGCCGTAATATTGGCGCTGACCTCGACTTGGTTCAGACATGTCGCTTCAGGACCATTCTGGCCTGTAAGTGTTAGAGAATCAAATCGAATTCTAATTCTTTATTAACTTTTTATTCGAATAAGGTCATTTGGCTTTAGCCTTACTCCATATTGTAACTTCATGAATTCTGTGAACTCTCCTATTACGATGTCGAATGCGTCAGGGGCTGTAGGAAGCGTTCCCTGCCCGGTGAGGGTTACGAGATTATCAGGCCACGCGGCCCGCTACCAGCAATAGCCGCATGTCAGTTCTACATAGCTGCTGTTCTATGGATCTGCTGTGGACAAGCGACCAGGCGGCAATGTATCCTGCCCCAATGTTCGGCAGGCAGTTTGTGGTCTCAAGGGGTATTCTGGAACACAAAGGCATCGCCTAAGGTGGCCTTGTGGACAGCCGTACCGTGAGGGCCGTCGTAGAGTCGTCGGTTATCGCTTGTATTGTTTCGGTTGTATTCAATGCGTAATCACGGTGACATACTCAGGACAAAGCAACTTTAAAATTAAAAACGCGGAGTCGACAATTTTACAAAATAATGTACATTTTTTAAATGAATGAATATTTGCCACGTGTAACTCGGCTATGATATTCTTTGTTTGGGCCAGAGATGAATCGTCTGAGTTCTGTCTACGTATTGGAGGTAGTAGACGGGGCATGTCGTGGTTGTACCGGCTTAAACCCACTATTTCTCAACAAACCTCACACGATCCTGGGATGAGTCAGAACTCAGCAAAGCTATGAATCTTACCGAATATATTATTAGAATTTTAATAATTTCATCGCAGGAGGTCGCCGGGTCCGAAATACGTGATTGCAGAAAATATTGGTGGCAACATCTCTTGTACATCCACAACTACATTAACAATTCAGACTGCTTGATACAATCTTGGTACATTCATTTTATTAAAAATACTAGCAGACCCGGCCACACGTTGCTGTGGCTAAGGTTTTTGTTTCTAAATAACACGTGGCCGGCCATGCTAATACCAAAAATTGATAAAGTAAGAACAATTGGATTTCACTGTGATGCGTTTACTACGAAATAAATTTCACTTATACTTTAGCCTCAGCAACAAGTGGTGTTTATGCCATTAAATTGTGTTGTCTGTAAAACCTGATTTAAGGCGCCATCTGTTTTAGACTTATGAAACTTACAATTATTAATAACAATATTTTTTTTTATTGCTTAGATGTGTGGATGAACTCACAGCCCACCTGGTTTAAGTGGTTACTGGAACCCATAGACGTCTACAACGTAGATACGCCACCCACCTTGAGATATAAGTTCCAAGGTCTCAAGTATAGTTACAACGGCTGCCCGACCCTTCAAACCGAAACGCATCACTGCTTCACGGCAGGAATAGGCAAGGTGGTGGTACCTACCCGCGCGGACTCACAAGAGTGTCCTACCAGCAGTAATTACGCAGATTATAATTTGATTTTTTTATTACACGATGTTATTCAATATGTTGGAAGTCAATCGTGAACATTTTTTGAGAACGTAATTTATTAAAAAAATTGGTACCCGCCAGAGATTCGAACACCGCTGCATCGCTCGACACGAATGCAACGGACATCCTATTCATTAGGCCACGACGACTCACAACTGCATACGAAATTGGGTTAACTTTTACGCTATCGAGAACTTTAAGAATCTCGCAAGCATACAGATGGGCAGTGGGCTGAAAATGAATTACACTTGCAGGTACATAGCCGCTGATATACAGCTGTTCATTTTCGGATTAATCATCTATCTGGCCTGCCGAACTCCGAGGTCTAGGAAGATAGTTCTCCCCACTTTTTTCTTTATAGGCATCGCCATAGTAGCCGCTCACACGTATTTAGAAAACTTAGATGGCACCGTTATTGTCACTCCTGAGTAAGTGTGTTAATTATCGGAACTTCTTTTGGAATAATAAAAGTAAAAATTAAGTTCATATTTGAGGACATTTCTGACCAAACTTTCTCTTACTCTCTCTCTCTCTCTCTCTCTCTCTCTTCCCCAATCTGCCCATTAACTTTTAAACCAAATTAAAACCAATATAGATCAAATGAAACCATACGCAATGATTTCCCGTTACCCAATAGTATTATTGTTCCATCTGTCAGACACATTCGGAACCAATTCATGGGAGACCCGACGTTCTTAAAAGTCTACAGACGAAGTCACACCAATATACCCAGTTACATCCTGGGGATGGGTGCAGGATACCTGTTTTACTATTGGCAGAAGATTAACCTGAATTTGGATAAATCTAAGGTATTTTTTTATTATTATTGGTGTTGGAGTCGAACCTGAGCGTGACATCCCTTCGTGCCCTTTATAACAAAACCCATTATATTGTATAAAATTTATCAGGGATACGCGTAGGTTCCACTAGCCTAAATATTTTTGTCGTGGTACAGCCATGTGTTTCGGTCCGATAGGAGAGAAATAAAAGTTAAGAAAAAATATGTAATAGCAATCTATTTTTTTAAGTATTTTTTTAAATGGTATTTATAATTTTTTTTTAATATTGTATATTTAATAAGGCTTTAATAAATAGAGTATAATAATATATTATTATTACGTATACACGCGAATCAACAGACTATGCTCTATACCAGTGATTCTCAACCACTGTTCCGCGGCACTTTTGTGTGCCGCCTAATTTCAAAAGTGTGTCGCCAAATTTTGCGTATATATAATAATGTTAATATTATTAAATTATATCATTTTAAAAGAAAAATATATTAAACATGAATATATATTAAAATCCACAAAAAAAATTATAGTATATTTTAGTTTATTTCGTATATTTAAATTTTTTGATAAACTATTTAAGCAGTGTGTTGTAGTAAGTAAATAATTTATATCTTTTTTTTTTTATGTGCCGCCAAATTTTGAAATCGTTTAATATGTGCCGCAACAAAAAAAAGGTTGAGAATCACTGCTCTATACTGACGCAACGAGAGCACATCCGGAGATACGAACGTATGGTGTGGTAGCAAGTGGAAGAGCAGACATAATATTATATACTAATATACAGTGTTTTTTTACGGAAGTTTATGGTTCAGTAGTTATATACCGTTATAACTACTGAACCATGCATCCGATTGACTTGAAACTTGGTATACATGTACAAATTACATGTACTTAATGGATAGGCTATTATTTATATGAGTTTTGGACTCCCTACACCAGTTGCGGGGGCGTTTATGATGAGAATCTTTGTGGGGGTGAGAAATAATAATGTTAATTTTAAATGCCCTGCGAACCNATGTACTAAATACATGTACTTAATGGATAGGCTATTATTTATATGAGTTTTGGACTCCCTACACCAGTTGCGGGGGCGTTTATGATGAGAATCTTTGTGGGGGTGAGAAATAATAATGTTAATTTTAAATGCCCTGCGAACCGGATGGGTAAAGCTAGTTTCTTTATAATATCATTTCTGATTCCAAGTCAGACCCATCTTGTCTTATATTCATTTTATGGTACTTTAATTGTGCAAATGCCCCAGATATTTACCACATGGTCTCTACGTACTCCGGTAACCTCATCATCAATATAAACAGTTACTCATAATATTTCCACAAATTAACTTTTCATAAGTGTATACCCTAATATATCCTCCTCCTCATCATGTTTCAACAGCACTCATAATATTTCACCGAATTATTTTATCGTAAGCTTTCACTTCACTACAACCCTGGTCAACTTTGTTAACTATATTTTTTAGAAATATAAAATGCTCTGCTGGATGCTTGGTCCGCTGCCAGTAGTCCTGGGTTCTGGCATAATGGTCATGGCCTCGTATTTCTACATGGACGCGCCAAGGTCTTCAGTCATGTTGAGAACAATGTACGCTGCAACTGCGAAACCTGTTTTTGGATTACTGTTCACAGTACTTATATGCGCAATGATCATGAAACTTGAAAGTACGTATGGCTTTCTTATGTTAATAACGTCTGATAGTTGCTCTATTATCAATGGAATATTAAATTTACTAACCAATAGATGTAGTAAGGAGGAAATGAACTCACGTCCTACCTAATTACATAAGCCACGACGTGACGTGCACTCCTTCATATTGGAAGTTTAAAGGGGTGTTCAATAATTGATATAACTACGGTATATTGCCCATGTAAAGAAAACAATAATGGCAGGTATCGCCCATACATTAGATCAAATAATAATAAATAATTGGTGTTGATAAATGTGCGTTCATAGATGTACAGAGAGGTAAAGTTGTAAACTCAGAGTGCTTATAACTTAACCATAGTGTGGTCCTCAAATTTGTTTGTAAATCGGAAACCTACAAGTAAGTACCTTGGTATGTTCGAAGTGCTGAATATTGTGGACACAGATATGAAACAATCGTTTAGAGATCGGTTCTTTGGTCGTCTTAGAAAGGTCTTAAAATGCCATTTATCAGGCCGAAACAAGAACCAAGCGTTTAATGGTTGGGTCAAAAAAAAATGCCTATGTTAACATATTCCTTTGGAATATTAAGGTAGACGCAATCAGAGCTGGAGCTGAATAAAAAAGTCAGGCGATTGTTAACGGCATACAGAATGCATCATCCACGTTCATCTGTGATGAGGTTGTATGTCCCTCGGAAATGTGGGGGTCACGGTATGTTGAATGCCAAGGATCTGTATAACCGAGAGATGTACAACCTTAGGAAATATTTCCTTAAGGTAAACGTGAATATGTATCGGGATGTCGTTACAGTCGATAAGGGACTGCTTTGACTGGGGTCAGAACCCGGTTAAAGTAGGAGGGTTCATGCAGTCAATACTACAACCAGACTCGCGACGCCACCCCGAGGACGCCTGGTCGACTTCGACGCGAATCGAAGGCTCTGAACGTCAGTCGTTTCGGTACAGCGGCCCGTCAGGCCACGCAGGCAGTGCTACTAATATACCGGGATACACTGGGTCAGAACCAGTTTGCCAAGTTGGGATGCGATACACAGCCCACCGGTCGCTCTTACAATGTTACTCCTTGGCGGCGGGCTATAGTGCTGATTGCGGGACCTCCTCAGATTGTCCCGAGACCTTAACAGGAGGGAGGCCGCCACCTACAAAGGCCTACGAATCGGTGAAAGAAAGAGCCCCCCCTCTCTCGTACCACCGCCTCCTTCTGTAAGATGATGGATTCGTAGAAGTCGCGCATCACTTGCCAGGACGCGTCCTCTCCTACGACCGCGATGAAAGCGGCGCGTTGCTCCTAGAACCCAAAACAGCACGCTAATGTATCATCTACAGCGACCTCCTCACCGTGGTCGTCTCAGTGGTGGCACTATGCTGTGGGTTCCCTCCGGGCGTCACGGTTCAAGTACTGGCCGAAACAAAATTGCGGCCGGTGAGCACTTGCGTCAACCGAAAGGTGAAAAGGTTGCGACCCACCCCCTCCGCGACCGGGTGGACCGCCTCGACGGTCCGTAGACCATAGGACGGGTTCGACAAATGACGAGACCACGCCTCCAGCACGGACCTCCGAGAATAGAATTTTGTCTGCTTGAGAATAGACCTTGTATTTATATATTGTGATAAGCTGGCGACTGTATAAGATAGAACTTAACTTGTATTATAAATCACTAGAGCTATAACAGATGGTATATATTCCATACCAGATGGAATGGTAATATAGTTGTGGTGTGGCGTGTCCTGCGTGAGTACCGGCAGCCTACCTATTTCTGCTTTGGTGCTCGACCAGTCAAGCAATGCAATTGAGACATATCTCGCGGTTAGTGGCGGCATTCTCGTTGCAATTCCTATGTGCTCCGGTAACCGGTTAGCGGTAACTACCTAGTGTAACAAAGAAACTAATGAGCAAAACGTAAATTCTGTAGCAAAACGCAAGTCTCCCAAATAATTTGCTATCTCATCATATGTTTTTACTTCAGACGTCTTCCGTACAATATTCGAGTGGGATTGTTGGTCGATCGTGGCGCGACTATCGTACTGCGCCTACAATATCCATGTGACCATTATTCGGTACACCGCATCACTGTCCACCGTTCCTTTCCAACAATCGATTATGGCAATGGTAAGTGAAACTAATTAGATTACCCTTAAAGTGACTCATTAATTACCTTATACTACTTATAGTATGAAAGGCGATTGCCTGCAGCAGAGGTGGGAATGTTGCGATGGATGTGTGAAGTAACGAGAATGGATAGAATACGGAATGAATATGTTAGAGGAAGTCTGAAAATGGCACCTGTGACAGAGAAGCTGAGAAGNGAAGTCTGAAAATGGCACCTGTGACAGAGAAGCTGAGAAGTGCGTGTTTGGGATGGTATGGACATGTGATGAGACGAAATGAAAATGAGGTTGGTAAGAGATTGTTAACTATGAATGTAGAAGGATACAGAGGAAGAGATAGACCTAAGAAGAAATGGATGGATTGCGTGAAAGACGATATGGGTAAGAGGGGAGTGTGCGAAGAAATGATATATGATAGAAGAGTATGGAAGGAGAAAACATGCTGCGCCGACCCCAGGTGACTGGGAGAAGGACAGGATAATGATGACTACTTATGTAGTTGTTTTTAGCTATGTATCTTCGTCATACCACATACTATTGTTTGTGTACCATGATGCCTGCCCCAGAGTTAATCTATAGTATAGCCACAAAGCATCCCACTAGACACTAGGAACATACTAAAATATAAATTAGTTAGCTTCTAAGTTCGAAATGATTCTTCTTATTTCAGGTTCAGTACTACATTTTCATCCTGGTCGTCTCTTTGCTTCTCTCCATTCCGCTCTGGTTGCTGGTTGAAGAACCAATGAACCGAGTGTGGAAACTATATCTAAGATCTTCCTCTAAGACGACTCAGGTGCAGGAGAAAATTAAGCTGAAATAGCGAAGACAGTCAAAGTTTTGAATAGAAAGAATTACGACCATCATCATCATCAGCCTATTGACCTCCACTGCTGGACGTACAACTGAATCCTCCCCCTCCAAGACTCACCATGATGACCAGACCTACGCTACCCGCACCCAGTGGATTCCCGCGACTCTTCGTCGAGGTCGTGTATCCACCTCAGAAGCCTACCTACAAAGAAACAATGGATAAATTTATTTTGACCTAAATTGTGTAATTTGTTTTATACTCGGTAGCTTGATCTGGCATGCGTTACCAAAGTCCTTGAAAACAGGAACACAAGGACCTTGAAACAACGCGTCGATATTGAATTTTCAGAAAACTTTGAAAGTAAATAAATAATGTCACAGTATGGATTATAATGGTCTTATTTCTAAATAAAAAGCAATTTTCAAACTAATAAAAATATTCTGTTTATAATGTTAGTAATTATTCCGATTTACGAACTACAACCTCTACGTAACTGCAGTTATCAGTAGATATTCGCTTTCGAACAAATGTGTTGTTCGATGTAATATGACTGACTGCCTTGTGTATAAGCACTAACGCACACAGCGCGTTTACTTCAAATTACACATGAGCAATTGCGCATCGGCCCTTATTCACGGCTCGCCTCACAACGACGACCGCGTATCGCCCCCAAGTCGGTAAGCAGTCGACGTCGCCCAATACACGTCATTTTAGATCCTCCCGACTCACTAACGGTGCTTTAGGGTACCCCAAGCACCGGTCATCGTTGTTGTCGAACCCGTCACTTGCGATGAAGGGCTCGACGAGTAAATTAACCCACACAGCATACTGAGTTTCTCGCCGGATCTTCAGTGGGTCGCGTTTTCGATCCGGTGGTAGATTGCGAAGCACTGCTCTTGCTAGTATAAGTGCTAGCAATGTCATCAGGTTTGAGCCCCGTGAGTTCACCTACTTCTTAGGGTTACACTAAAATGGTCTCTCAAGGCTTATGCTTAAGTTACGTAGGATAAAAAACTATAAAATAAGAAGATATGAAACTTATAACCACGGAAAGACCCCGGCATCTTATATTAAAAATCTTACCCGTCCAATTGATCACCATACTGGCACCCAGTTTAAATGCCGCTATGACTAACTGCATCTTTCCCGTGGTGTGGAAAGCAGCGGACATTATCGGCCTAGAAAGCCAAAAAACAACTCAAAAGCTACCGACCGGCAAGCTTCCGCCCAGCCAAAGGCAAACTTTACGAGCATTTCCTTCGAAAACATCTTCTAGCACTTTGTAATCTTGAAAGGCTTATCATCAACGCACAGTTCCGCGCCAAACACGCTTGCATCCAATAAGCGCATCACGGAATACATCTTAGCTCAGCTCAACAGACCAAAGCCCGTCCCCACCGGAGCTCTCTTCTTTGATATCATGGAGACTCTCGACAGTCTGGTACAACGGTTTGATTTACCAAGTGTACAACAAGGGCGTGCCAGATAACTTGTGCTTATCAAATGATATATTGTCTCGAACCGTTAGTTACCAGATTGAGTCGAGGCATCCCTATCTCTCCCCCGTCAGATCTCGGCCGGAGTCCCGCTAGGCTCCACTCTATCCTCATTACTGTTTTGTTTGTAATGATATACCTACCTCGGACGCTGGCGACTCAGTTAACACTTTTCACCGATGATACAATTATCTACTACTCGGGCAAGAAGATGTAGCTCATCCATCGTAAACTCCAGATCACAGCCAACAACCTAATACAGTGCTTCTGAAAGTGCCGCATCAACATCAACCCCACGAACAGCACGGCCTGCTCTTCAACAGGGGTCACCCTCCCGACACCAGTTCAGCCATTCCATCGCGTATTAGGCGCGGCAACACCATTCCCACAATACACTCTTTGGCCAGCCGATACCTTAGGCCGTGAAGGTAAAATATTTAGGGATCACCGGTGACAGAGGAATGACATCCTGTTCCCATTTAGATACTCTGTTGCCTCTAACCCCTTAATCTGCAAGCAAAGTAAATTGTCCCTTAGTAACAAGGTGACACTACACTTGCATACATACCGTTATAACTTACACAAGTGTAATATTTCACCCACGCGAACCGCCCCCATATAAACCCCCTCTAGTTTATCCGATCCCGTTTCTGAAGGAGACCCAAGTGTCGTCCAAGCTTGATTATTATTGAATCGCAGTTTCACGTAGGCAGTGACCTTATCCTCAGCTCTCGCAAATTTATATAGACTGCTTCTAAAGCTACTAAAGGAGATGTGTGAACAGCGGGAACAAATGCATGGCTCAACCTCACAAGCCACGCGGCTCTAGCAAGGGCACGTCTGTACGCAAGTTATGGAACTTAAGCTACGTGATAATTATCGTAACTCTAAGCACACAATCCACACTTGCAATATATGATATATTCAGAACTCAGCCCAGCCTGAGAGTGGATCGAGATATTCTGAAACGGCGTGCCTAGAGCACTGACAGCTGCTGCGTGAGCCAAGTCGAGATGTACTTGACAGCATCCATGAATGAGATATGATGTAAATTCTAAGCTGACGTCCCACTCTTCAGACCAGAGCGCATGACTTCACCATGTATCTTTTTCTGTACACAATAAAGAATTAATTAACTTATATTTATTACCTCCAAAACCCGTTCAAACCAAAATTTACATACAGTCTGCTGGCAGTTCTCGAATAGTCTTGGGAAAATCTATTTAAACAAACTCAGTCTACTTGTTTTCTTTGTATTCGCAGCAAGGTTAATTTAATTATGTTTATTTGTAAAAAATCTCAGCTGCAATAACAACGTGGCTTGCAGAGAACAGCTCACTCCCTCGCGTACTTGTTTTTAAAGTATACATTATATTATAATACGCATTCCCACAATAACTATTAAGGAAAATTTAAGAATTACTTTAAAATTTAAGAACAAATCAATGAATAATTTAGTTTCAGGGTTCTGTTGGATCTTTTAGAATAACAGTAACTAAGTTTACATAATTGAGTCACCGAAGTTTTATTGCCGTCAAAAGCAAACTAGCGTGTAAACAATCAAAATTATTATTTTAATTAACGAATTGGATATTTTCAATCCTAACCTATGCGTAATAATATGAAAATCCCTCCAGTCGTTAAGGATATGTGTGTGGAAAACAACTGACGTGCGCAAAAAGACAAGCAGTCAAGAAATGATTATGATTTTTAAAAAAACAAGGAAATTGGAAAGGAACATCGGAAAACGAAACAATATCGTAACGGTAGTTATTGCCATACCAGTTTTCTGCTGGGATCCTTAGTGGGTACAAATTTATTTTGTCAACCTTTTTTCTTTCTTTTTAGATATAAAATACATTGCCAGCACTCGGCAATCGTGAGAACAAAAAGTTTGCAGCTTAATAAAAACTCTTTTTTTTTATTTATTGCTCAGATTGGTGAACGAGCTCACAGCCCACCTGGTGTTAAGTGGTTACTGGAGCCCATAGACATCTACAACGTAAATGCGCCACCCACCTTGAGATATAAGTTCTAAGGTCTCAGTTTAGTTACAACGGCCGGCCTGCCCTTCATACCGAAACGCATTACTGCTTCACAGCAGAAATAGGCAGGGCCGTGGTACCTACCCGTGCGGACTCACAGAGGTCCTACCACGAGTAAATATAATTTTAATCTAATTTACGCTAAATCATTACTTTCAAGATGTAATAAGAGGAAAGATGTAATAAAGTTGTGGTTGTGACAGAAATCGCCCTGCTTGATTGTATTGCCTTAAAGTAATCACTACATCGGAACTGGACCGAAACTTTGACCTAATTGAGACATTACATTCTGCGGGTTTACTAATCAATAGAAATAACTCGCGTTCTACCGTGTTGACTATTAAGCACAGTGCTCTGAGGAATTGTTTGAAATGATCCCGCCATCTCGTTTTTATCACCGCACCGCCTGCCACAGGAGTAGTGTTCATCCATACTACTTGGAGCCNCTTAAAGTAATCACTAATTCGGAACTGGACCGAAACTTTGACCTAATTGAGACATTACATTCTGCGGGTTTACTAATCAATAGAAATAACTCGCGTTCTACCGTGTTGACTATTAAGCACAGTGCTCTGAGGAATTGTTTGAAATGATCCCGCCATCTCGTTTTTATCACCGCACCGCCTGCCACAGGAGTAGTGTTCATCCATACTACTTGGAGCCATTGCGTTCGTCCACAGTGCGTTTCCAGCAATCTTATTTGCCACGTACATACGGCTTTGGAATGAGCTCCCCTCCACGGTGTTTCCCGAGCGCTATGACATGTCCTTCTTCAAACGAAGCTTGTGGAGGTTACTTAACGGTAGACAGTGGCTTAGGTGTGCCCCTGGCATTGCTGACGTCCATGGGCGACGGTATCCACTCTCTGTCAGGTGGGCCATATGCTGATCTTCCTACAAAGGCAATATAAAATAGTATCTGTGGAAGATTTGTGGTGGTGTGATAGTATTTCTCATATCCTAAATGCCGGGCTGACCTCTGACAGACGCAACGGATTCTCTGATCTGATATTCTGAAATAGTGCAAACAACAAATGATGCAGATATTAAAATTAAATATTGGCTTGATTAGGATAACCTATATATACAATCAATGATACAGTTAAATTATTTAGGATCAGTTACTAAAATTACGAACAGGTGAAGTGAGTAGAGTTACTAATAGACCTAGTAGAAGTGGCAGAGCATCCGCATAATTCATTATGATTATTGAACAACGTGTTCATACACTGCCTTTGATTTCCGTTCCTGGATTGCTTCACTCATTCGCGAAGTCGTTCGTGAACGTTGGTAACCTCTCACCATCAAGTGGCCACGTACTGCCTTCGAAGTCAATGAAATAAGAATGTAAATATGGGGCATACGATCTCACGGCTTTAGTTGGCTTTTGTACTGTTTTCTTGGCACATACGGAACTTAAAAATATAATTAATACAAAATAAGAAGACTGTCTAAAATAAATCTTCAAGCCAAGATGCACAATAGACTCGTATCATTTCAATACTACACTCGACATGCCATAGGCGTCTTCGAAACATGTCAAGTAAAATGTTGAATATTCTCATGTTACTATTTATTTTTGGTGAGAGTTATGGTGTTGTTTATAAATTGAATGGTGAGTTTTTTAACTGTACCATAAACTACGTATATATTAAGTTGGAGAAAACTCTTTTCACATTATAGTATGTATGAACTTGTAATAAAATCTATTTGTATATGGCTGGTTTTGGTATCATTAAAAGTTTAAATTTTAAAGAAGACAATTCCAAATTCGTATTAGGAAAATGTGTGATTTTTATTTATTTTTCGTACTATCAACATGAGTACATGATGAAAAAATGGTACCTGCATACTTTAGTTAAATGTAAATAAACTATATTAAAAAATGTTGTGAATTTTCTTAAAAAATGCGTAAAAACTTTTCCCCAACCTTATTTTTACTGCCTGTAAAGACAGATTTTTTCGTCTAGTAAAGCGAAAATTATATCAGTAATGGATTATATCGAGCCTCAACCCAGTAGCTTAAGTACTGGCACCATGCACTCTCTCCTGGTGTCTTCCATACACTTATAATACGAGGTACCAGGAGTGATGTTTCGCAATAATTGTTTGCTTTCAGAAACCGATTACCAACGTATGCCAGCGTTATTCAAATTTGACAATTACGAAAATTGTTTGAGCAAGCCAGAAGGGATATACTGTACTACCAATTTTGAAATTATAAAGACTACGCCAAACCCCATTTATGATATGATAGTTGTGAGTAAAAAAATATAACAACACAATTAAGACAGAAATAAGACCGTAATAACCTTTTGGTGATTTATATTAAAATAAATGGCATTTTAAAGTATATCATATCTGTGATATGGGTCCGGATGGGTCTAAGATACAAGTGAGGTACATCTGAAGTGGAGGTTAAATGTGGTCGCGACCTGAAGGATAAAACTCCCGGTAGGTTGGCAGGTACCAATTGTTTAAGGAAATACGTACCATACACGTGTTTTTGAACCAGCTCAAGGATAAAGAAAAAAAAGATAATCTCATATAGCCTCACAGATCTTACCTTTATTTACCGGGTACATATCGTAGGTTTTTTCCAGCTGCAAGAAAGTAGACTATGAAAATAAAATCTCGACACTAAATTGTGAATATATCTTTACAGGAATTCTCCGAGCACACAGCGAAACATTACAATCATTCTAAACTTTTCTACGGCGTGTGCTTGTTTGATAATCGTAACCAAACAAACGTTTCAACATGGGACCCGAAACAGAGCGTTGAGGCCCATCTCAACGAATCGTTTTGGTCCGAGCATCGCTTAAAAACAAAAGTCATCGATGTATCGTGTTCCAATGAGAAGGAGGATTCCAAGTTGGATATCGGTGACGCAATCGTTGGCACCGCTTGTCTTATTTTAATTCTACTGAACGTCGTTGGAAGTTTCTGTGATTTATACTTCAGTGATGGAAATAATAAAAGTAAGTTGTAAAGGACGAACTAACTCCATAAGCAGGAGAGTAGGATGCCACCGGCCTCGTTGAGTTATTAGTCTCAGATCTCATTACCTTTAGAAGAGCGGTAGTTAATTTCTCGTTATAACTCAATATAGACGGTATTCATCTTCAGGTGTGCATGTTTTCTAGTTGCCGCTCAACACTAGGTTTGGTTGTGGTTTTTTTTATCAGACTTTTGGGCAATATAATACGACGGAACGACCGATCTCCCGTTGGTTTAAAGCGTGATCCCAACAACGCTGTGGCTGAAGTCACTGTCCTCATCAACCCAAATCGTCCAGCGCTATCCCGGACGAACAACTTCGACTCCTGGGGCAGCCCCTTGCGGAGCTTCGCGCCGGGCGCAGCGGGAGTGTACTGTGCATGGATGGGAATAGCCCGTGCTACCGCCTCTTCATCGTTGCAATTATTGCACCCTCCAAAAAATGAGGGGCGGCGTGCCTCCGATTGCTCTGAATAATTGATGCTCTGGTAATGCCCTCGGGACTGGAATTCTTCTTCAGGATGGCAACTAGCAGCTGGCCGTTACAGAAAACGCTACACCAACTTACTCCTTCGACAACGGGGCACAAGGTGTCACCAATCACGCCAGCGGCTGGAGCCGTTGGAAGCTGTGCTCTCCAGAAGGAGCAGTGGGATGAGAAGCACGGTTCTCCCCCTCCTAATGCTGATTTGGTCCGCGTCATCCGATCTCTGTCGTTACGAAGCCTTATTTTTTTTTTTTTTTCGTGCCGGGGCTGAACCCCCTACTAGGTCCCCGCGCCTAGGGGGCGCGCGGGGTATGTGAGACTCAACGATCTGCAGGTGTTGAGAGCAGATCGCGGGCCCAAGGATTTTAGGGCCCACCCACTAAACGACTCCCCTGCACTCTTACACCCGACGTCCGATCTCCGTCCGGGGTCAGAACCCGGTCAGAGTAGGGGGGTTCCCGCGGTCAACACTACAACCGGACACGCGGCGCCACCCCGAGGACGCCCGACCGACGGGTCGTCAAGGCGATAGTCGACGACCGACGACGTCGGTCTCCGCGGTACGGCGGCCCTGACAGGCCGCCCAGGCGATGCCGCTGGTGTTCCGGGATACCCCGCTGGGCCAGAACCAGCCTGCCGGGTCGGAACGCGATACACCGCCGACCGGGTTGCTCTTCCACAGTATGTTCGGCGACGACAGCGACGACGAAAAACCGACGCGTCGTCCCGTCCTCCTGGTGCCAGCACGCTAGAGTGACGGTAGCGTGCGGCGCAGCCTCAACCCCCTTAGGTCGCCCCGTGACCATCACCGGGAGGAGACTGCCTCCTCATAGGGGCCGGAGCTGGACAAACGCCCTCCTCCGACCCCCAGCTTGGCGGCGGTGGCACGGTGCCGAGAGGGAAGAAGAGCTCTCCCTCTCCCGTTCCGCCGCCTCCTTCTGCGAGATGGTGGACTCGCAGAAGTCGAGCATCGCCTGCCAGGACTCGTCGCTGCCGAGCATCGTAGCCACGACGGTCGGAAGCGACAAGTCTGGTCCTATATTTGCAACGAGGACGCGCCGCTGCTCCGCAAAAGCGGGGCAGTACGCGAGGGTGTGCTCCGCCGTGTCCTCGTTGCAGCCACTGCAGTGGTGGCACTTCGGCGTCGGCTCCCTCCGGGCGACGAGGTGCAGGTAGCGACCGAAACAGCCGTGTCCCGTGAGCATCTGCGTCGCTCGGAAGGTGAGACGTCCTCGGTCGCGATTCACCCAGTCCGAGAGGACCGGGTGGATCGCCTCGACGGTCCGTCGCCCGTAGGCGGGGTCCGCCAGGCGGCGAGACCACGCCTCGAGCACGGCACGCCGAGATTAAAGCTTCCGCGCTCGAACTTCCGCCGCGCCGGGACGCGGCTCCCCCCTGGAGTCGTTACAAAGCCTAAGCTATCCTAATCCTTAACCTAAGCCTAACCCTAGAACCTAAACCTAAACCTAGGACCTAAAACTAACAATCCTTGCAAATGAAAGAGATTGAACGATACTTCTGGAAATGTCTCCCAGAGGCTCCCATGATCCGTGCCCAGTAGGAGTTCAGCCTCTCTGTCGACACTCCGGTCAACTCCGACATACCACGTCATAAGCCAATACACATACAAATATGTTTTAACACTATACGTAAATATCTTGTCAATATTTTCAGATAAGGATTGGTACCAATGTTTTTCAATACGATGCAACTGGCGTAGGCTAATTAAGCCATTTGACGAGACCAACCCGCGGCTTCGTCCACTCAAATGTTTGAACGGTTTAAGGTAAATCTAATTTCAAATCCTATCCTACTTATTGAATTTACTATTTCTACATATACGATGATAGATATTCCTTATCCCCTCGATGATAGATAGTTTTTTCATTGCTTTCATAGGCAGACAACTCTACGCCCAATCGATTGTGAGTGATAACTGTTCCTCTTATACACCAACAACCTTACTGAAACGACAAGTACTTGTGCTCAAGGCAGACGAGCATACGACCCTCCTGATGGTGAGTGGTTATCGTCGCCCATGGATGTCAGCAATGCCAAAGACAGAGCCAAGCCACTACCTACCGTTAAGTACTCTCCACAAGCCTCGTTTGAAGATGTACATATCATAGTGGTCGGGAAACACCGTAGAAGGGAGCTCATTCCAAAGCCCGATGGTACGTCGAAAAAAAGATCTCTGGAAACACACACTGTGAGTGAGCGCAGTGCTTCGAGGTAATATGGATGAACGCTACTGTGGTAGCGAGCGGTGCGATAGTAAAAACGAGATGATGGGATCATCTCAAACAATCCTTCTAAGAACTTCGCATCCGAACGGCCCTCTCCTGTATGGAGTCAAATGGAAGTAGCTGGTATTTAGGAGCCCCGACTCAGAGATGGGAGCAGTACTCCACGCAAGATCGGACTTGTGCTTTATAAAGAAAAAGCCTTTGTCCAGGCGTGAAGTACCGCTTTTCTCTGTACAGAACTCCCAGCATTTTTGATACCAACTTGGCTTTGCCCTCCAAATGGCTCCGAAATTGGATATAGCCCAAAACGTTGACCCCAAGAAATCCAATACTCGCGGAAGGTTACAGGGATACTCCTTGGAATCGCGGCACCATGACAAAGGGGTCTTTCTTCGCAGTGAACACGCAAACTTGTGCCTTCAACGGGTTGAAATGAACTAAGTTCCATTCACCCCACTCGGAGATTCGGCCCAGATAGCTCTCCACTTCAGATACAAGTTTTGGTCACCTCTCTTGCACCACGCTCCAAGACAGATCTCTGTCTCTTTGCACAAACTAAAACGCGCTACTATACATAAGTATTATATTTACGATTACGTTATTGATGATAAGTGTGCCAGCAAACGATCTTAAGAATAATATCTCAATATAATTTTGTAGATCAATAATTTCACTATCGACTACTGTTTGCGTTCATAAGAGATATTTCATATTAAATAATTCTAAATATATCACTTTATTTTCAGGAGTGTATTAATGTGTTCGGTAATAATGATACACATAATTCTCCCAGTCTTCGTATGTAACGATAATCCTAGATATGTGGAACAGGTTTGTTGTGTTTATATTTGTATTCATAGATACTTCTCATTAATAAGACATAATAAGTAACACAAATGAAACTTAAAATTCTAGAGTTAAATTTAATAGAAAACCAGGTTGTACTTAGCATAATAGTGAATTGTCTACAAATAACGCCTTAGTCGTTGGTGACGACGAAAACTGTAAAGTACTCGAAACGTCGGAAACAAGTTTTTAAGCTATTGCATAGCTTTTATCGCGGGCTTTGAGCGCGGCGAACGAATCAAGAAATTCCGTAACGAAAATAAAACCTAGCACCCCTCGCTCCGCCTAGCATGTAGCTCGCTTTCAACACATTCAGACGTTGCGCTTGTGTAGTGTTTAGTGAAATTCTGACCATCTCTCTCTCGCGCGGTCTAGCTTATGAGTGTGAAGGGGACGGTTAATGTTTTGCTTTTGTTAATGTTTATAAATATAGGGTGGTCTTATTTTATTATTGTTTTAATATTAAATTATTATTGTCTTATTATAATTGCATAAGTTGATAAAAAATGCTATGCAATAGCTTTACTGCGGCAGTCCTCGAGTGCTACACGTGTTTTTTTTTAATTAATTAATTAGTTTTAAATATATGTACGGAGATGAGATGTATAGAAATGGTAGTGCAAGGTAGAGGGGGAAGAGGTCGACCGAAGAAGACATGGATGGAGTGTGTGAATGACGATATGAGAGAGAGAGAGAGAGGAGTGAGTATTGATTTGACGGCTGATAGAAGAGAATGGAAGAGAAAAATTAGGTGTGCCGACCCCACCTAGTGGGATAAGGTGGAGAAAAAGAAGAAAGAAGAAGATATGTACGGCTCGGAAAAACCGAAGAAACTACTAGAAAGACGTATTTTTCTGTTCCCTTAGGGTCAACCTATCTGAAATAGTGTCGGTGATATTCTGTGCGAGTTTATGTAATGAATAAATTTCGCAAAAGGCTTACTTTGAATCTGCACTATGTTTAGCTTTTTCTGTCGATAGATAATTGTGAAGTTTTGACGTGATGCGAGCACCAGGACAGATTTTTATGATTTTATTAATACAAAGAGATGACTTACGATATTTGTAAAAGGGGAATGAGTGAATCAATGGTATATGATAGCGGAGTATGGACAGAGATTACATGTTGCGCCCGGCGACCCCAGTNCGTCGACCTCCATGACGACCTGGACTTAGAGTCCATCAGTAAGTATCTACAGTCGGCGTCCATGCGCCACTTCGATAAAGCGGCACGACACGAGAACCCTCTCATCGTGGCCGCCGGTAACTACATTCCCGATCCTGCGGACAGAATGGAAAGCAGTCGACGTCGCCCAAAACACGTCATCTCGGATCCTCCCGATCCACTATCGGTGCTTTTAGGTACTTCAAGCACCGGTCACCGTTCTCGTCGAACCCGTCGCTTGCGACGAAGGGCTCGACGAGTAAATTAACTCTCAGACACAGTCCACTGAGTTTCTCGCCGGATCTTCTCAGTGGGTCGCGTTTCCGATCCGGTGGTAGATTCTGCGAAGCACGGCTCTTGCTAGGGTTCGTGTTAGCAACGTCATCAGGTTTGAGCCCCGTGAGCTCACCTACTAAAGTTAGGGTTACGCTGAAATAGCCCCAAGGGCTATCAGCTTAGGTAGGAAAAAAAAAAAAAAAAGCAGTCTTTCTTCTGTGATGCAAAACAATATTAGGCAATAAAACTTCACACTGTGTGTATATCTTCTTTGATCGACAGCGCCGAATGTGGACTTGTTATAATACAATAGAATTTTTCGTGAGATCTGTTATTGCGACATATCTCTCTCTAAGATCAATGTCTGCTGTATGTATTTTTTTTATTTATTTTTTATTGCTTAGATGTGTGGACGAGCTCACAGCCCACCTGGTACCTACCCGCGCGGACTCACAAGAAGTCCTACCACCAGTGAGGCTACATAACAACCAAACCGACCAATTTATCAAATGTGTAAAGTTGTTGTATAGTTTTACGATTGGCAACATTAATATGCAAGCAGAATATCTTAACGCAGGAAATATAATTGAAACACGTTATTAATTATGTAACGCTCAATTTCATAGTATTAACAAATTATTAATGGCCTGTCAAGAATACACGAGCGATTTGATCTAACATTGGATGGATTTGTATACGAAGGAACAAGTATCAGCCGAAGGAATAAATTAATGTTTTAATATAAATTGTGTAATTAAATTAATCATCTCTTACTTGAAAGAAAGTGAGAGAGTAGGGCTGGCAATGAATCCAGAAAAAACTAGGGTGATGACAAACGGGTACAAACATACTGTAGATCTAGGAAACACTGAACAGAACACTCAACTATACAGACGAGTACGTATATCTAGGGCAGCTCATAACTCAAAAAGATCCTATGCAGAAGGAAGTGGACAGAAGAATTACAAATGGCTGGAAGACATACTGGAGTCTAAGAGAGGCTATGAAAGATAAAAAGCTCCTTATAAATCTAAAAAGGTATTTTTTTAACTCCTGCGTACTATCTGTCCTTACATACGGGTGTCAGTCATGGTCCTTAAATCAGGTCACCTCAAACAAACTAGCAACTTGCCAGTATGCAATGGAAAGGAGTATGCTAAACATTAAAAAGTCCGACAGAGTAAAAAAAGTCCTGACACTAACTGAATGTGATGTATATTTGTAAGTTTTAAGGGCTCGCCGAATAAATTAACCCGACGAAGGGCTCGCCGAATAAATTAACCCATAAGCCCGCTGAGTTTCTTGCCGGATCTTCTCAGTGAGGCGCGTTTTCGATCCGGTGGTAGATTCTGCAAAGCACTGCTCTTGCAAGGGCCAGTGCTAGCTGTTTGAACCCCGTGAGCTCACCTACATGTTAGTGTGAAGCTGAAATAGCCTCTCAAGTCCATCAGCACAGGTAGGAAAAAAAGAAGAAAAATAATAAAAGTTGGTTATGGTGTCATTTGTGTATTTTGTTTTAAAGATTCTATAACTAAAAATGCAAAAAACGTTGGAATTTTTGCTTATGCTATATATATAATAAGTTTATGTACCAATATATATAATATCTGTCGTAGAAAATGACTTAAGTATTATTAAGACATTATTTTATTGTTCATTTAAATGATAAAATGTAGTGTTGATAAATATAAAAAAAATGCAGGGCAGATGGCGTAACGCCATAGTACAATGGCGGTGCGTGGACATCGTTGGGGCAGTCAGAACGAAACTGTCGGTTTGCCATTGTGAAAATTATTTGTTGAGAGTTTCAATAACTTTTATTCAAAAGGTTTTATTGAATTTTATTGCGATAAACTCAGTTCCACCGAATACGAATGATGACGGAACTGCCGCTCAACCATCCCTGGCGCCGTCGTATCCATGTAGAAAAGTACAGGAATTCTTCTAAAAGTAATGAACTAATTAGTGTATTAGGTCGCGCTCTGCTGTGATGATCGCTCGTTTTATGAAAATCAATAACTTCTTGAAAGCACTTACGCGCCACCTCTAATTCTTTAACGCTAATGTGAAATGCCAACAGCAACTGTACCATGTTTCACCAAAATCGAAATAATGGTTTAGAAGCGAGTATAGAGTACCAGAATTTGTTTTCATTTAAATAGTTTTACGTTGTAGATGTCTATGGGCTCTGGTAACCACTTAACACCAGGTGGGCTGTGAGCTCGTCCACGCGTCTAAGCAATAGAATAAATAGTTATACTATATCCGTCAATTCCTAATGAAGCCACTCATGTTAACGAACAGAAAGATTGAATAGGCTTCTCCTTCTTCGGTTTGATCGCAAATATAAATGTCGGAGAATATTTAATTTTATAACACTAAACCTAGTTTTAGTTACAACGAAATTTTTTTTTCATTGCCTCTGCAGGCAGACGATATAATGATGGTAAGTGGTCACCGTCGCTTATGGGCGTCAGCAATTTTTTGTACTGCTTAATAATACACACGGTAAAAATAATAAAAAAAGGCTAAGTAACTTTTCCAAAAATTAAATGATTATATATATCTACATAATAATATTATTATAATTCTGATTATTGGTTCCGTTTTGTTCTATACTCTCCATTGATTAAATTTGTTTCGATGTAAACGCGTGGAAATCTGCAACATTCTAGGCGAAACTTCACAACTCAGTTTAAATCACAAATTACAAAATAATATTTTTTTTTTTTCTACCTATGCTGATAGCCTTGAGAGGCTATTTCAGCTTCGCCCTAACGTTTGTAGGTGAGCTCACGGGGCTCAAACCGGAGAGTTGCTAACACTGACCCTAGCAAGAGCAGTGCTTCGCAGAATCTACCACCGGATCGGAAACGCGACCTACTGAGAAGATCCGGCGAGAAACTCAGTGGGCTGTGTCTATGGGTTAGTTCGCTCGTCGAGCCCTTCGTCGCAAGCGACGGGTTCGACGAGGACGGTGACCGGTAAATAATAGTAACTTTTATTACTTTTATCTTTTATAGACTTTTCTGGCTAAGTAATGAGCAAAATCGTCATAATCATTCCAAGGGCTAGTATTAGTTAGAATGAAAAACGGGTAAATGCAAAAAAAGTATCAATTCAAAAAGTTTTTTATTCGAACATGTCTATTGGCACTTTCAATGTTTCAACTTGAATAGCAATTAAAAATCGAAGAGGAATCAACAAGCGCTTAAGTTTGATATTTAAAAAATTAAGTAAAATTTAACATTGTTTACGATACCATAGAAGAATATTACATCCATTCCACCGTCAAGACCACCGGCTCCCTCGGTCGACGGGCCGAGAGGCAGGAGCCAATCATCGTCGCCGCCCTAGACACGTCCTTACAGATCCATCAGATCCAATAATCCTTGCATTAGACGCCTTCAGCTCTAACACTAGGAGCAGGCTTAGGAACCCCGGTACCCATACTCGTCGAACTCGACAAAGAGTTCGACGTGCAACCTAACCCATGCATCAGCTGAGTATCTCGCAGGATCTTCTCAGCGGGTCGCGATTCCGATCCGGTAGCAGATTCAGTCGCGAAACAGCTGCTTTTGAGTTGTTAGGTCTTCGGAGGCGCTCGGGCAGCTGTTAGCAAATCCCACCCCTCCTTTGCTCGAGCCTTTGCTCACCCACCTGTCCTAGTGAAACTGGAAAGGCCTCCGGGCCACCAGTAATACTTCAATCTTAACATAAAAATGACCGGAAGACGCCTTGATGGCGCCACCACGTACCTTCCCCTGGAGCGGTCGGGGAACATGGCTTATTATCACCCGGTTTCCTATTACGTCCTTAGATAGGTAGAGAAGTTCTCGGCCCGCGTTTTGTAGAGTGGCTAACGGACCGCATAGACATCACGCGAGAATATTCCCACCCACGCCGTGACATGACGTCTCGGACATGATGACAACTGTATCGTTGACGTCCCACCCTTCAGATCAGAAAACATGACTTCACCGTGTATTGAGTTTATTTGTGTTCGTGTGTATTTTTATGAATAATCTATATATTAATACGTGAAGCAAAAACTTTGTATCCCTTTTAACGAAAATTGCGCGGACGGAGGAGTATGAAATTTTCCACACTTATAGAGAATATAGAGAAGAAGTGCACAATGCTAATATTTTTTTTAAATAATTCATAAAAGATACATTAAATCAATAAATAAAACATTACACACACTACATACCATGTATTTGACACACACACGCATGCATACTATTTATTGTCAAAGTTTTGTTCTTGACGTCCGTTGTCAAATTGAGATTAAATATTGTTTGTCTTTGTTAATATTTTTTATAGTGTAGTCTTGGCGAAATTTGTGATTACAGAAGTATAAAATACAATCATAATAGTGTACAAACTTATAATTCCAATTAATTATAGTCGAATTTCGACTACTGCGGGACCTCTAGTAAAGTATAAATGAACGAAAATTTATAACCTTCCTAACAGGTTGAAAACAGACATTTTACATAAAGTCTGTTAGCTATTCTCGCATAGTCCTGAGAAAATCTATTTAAACAAACTTAGTCTACTTGTTTTCTTTGTATTCGTATCTTAATATTTTCACAGCAAGGTCAGCCAAGTTTATTTGTAAAAAATCAGCTCACTCCCGCGAATTATGTAGACTACAGCCGTAGCGTTTAAAAAAAACCAAAATTCTATGAACTTATTTATTAAAGAATTACAATTATAACAATTAATTAAACTAAGATGCTATCGAGTGGACTTGGACGATGTCAGTACCGAAGTGGCGCCAGCGGGCCCCGGCCCGGGCGGCATAGCGACGCTGCAGTGTCAGCACTTGACGCCAGTCGCGTAATTTTCCATGAACATGGAATGAGGTTGCTGCGTCGACAATTTGTAGTCACGTACGCCACTGGTTGCTAATTGCGAAATAGCGAATTAACAAAATGCATGTTACTAGGGTACGTAACACCTCCCCCCTTAGCTCGGCAACTATTTGATAATCTTGAGGGCAAATGTTGCCGGAATTCGGTCCTTCTTCTGGGGTTCTTCTGGACTCTCGTACGGGTGAAATTTTGAGGTTTCTTCGCGTGGCTTCTTTTCCAGGGTTATGTTGCAAGACTTGTGCCGATGAACAGCGATTACAACAGCTAGGACAATCGCGCCGCAGAGTGCTCCGTAAAAAGGTATTGTCGTATGAAAGAGTGCTTGGTTCGTGACGTCACTTTGTTCTAGGTCCACAGGATGTTGTTGGATTATATCATCTTGGATTTGGTGTATTTTCTCCAGGTTCAAGGAGGTGAGCTTGATATGAGGTCTAATGGGTCCTGTGATTTTTGCATCCTTCGGGATTTCAGTTATTTTCAGAGGCTGTCCGTTGATCTGATCATTATTGTTTGCCAGTGTTAGTCGTCCGGTTCGCAGCTTACAATTTTGCGGAATGGTAACGAGATAACTTCCTTGAAGCGTACTGTACTCCAGGCGTTGACAATGAAGTTCGATCTTCGTGGTCTCGGGGAAAATAAGGACGTAATGCTTATCGTCTAGTTGTTCCATGGCTTCTTTAGTGAAAGAAACAGAGGTTGGCTGGCATGAAGTGTTCATGGCTTGATTGTAGATAAGATCGTGGATGCAATCAGGGTCATCTCTTGGCTGGTGATTTATATTTTCCTCGCAGAGGTAGTACCTGTTGTACTTCGGGCATTCAGCCTCTATGTACATGAACGCTTTCTTATTTGTTGCGATGAAAGGATAAGGAGGGACGAAAGTTAATTGATGCTTATTAGGGGCAATGGTTAATTTATATAGTTCGAATTCATCCGGAGAAATTA
>NW_021011603.1:0-12626 GCF_003987935.1 Bombyx mandarina
ATTTGTGAATCTAAACCATCCAGGACGCCACCCAAACGCATACAAAAAATTCATTCAAGTCGATCCAGCCGTTTAGTTGCATTATAGATAAATAACTTAGATACCGACTGCAGCGCCATCTGCCGAGCTGATTTGTGAATCTAAACCATCCAGGACGCCACCCAAACGCATACAAAAAATTCATTCAAGTCGATCCAGCTGTTTAGGAGTTCAGGGACATACGCACAGTAAAATTATAATCTATATATATAAAAGAAAGTCGTGTTAGTTACACTATTTATAACTCAAGAACGGCTGAACTGATTTGGCTGAAAATTGGTGGGGAGGTAGCTTAGGATCAGGAGAAGGACATTTTCAAGGTACTTTTTATCACGTTTCTGTGGGATGTGACATAAAATGTGGTATAACAAAACGCAACAGATATGGAATAACAAAACGCAACTGACAGCTTAACGTAGTATAGTTTATGATTAATTATAGTAGAATTTTGAAGTTGACCGGTTGATGTGTTTGTTTCGAGTTTCTATTAGCTTATTGTGCCGAGATGGGTAATCATTAACAAAGCCATGCCGCGACCAACACGATCAAATCTTTCCCGACGAAACCGTAATGCAACTAGGATTCAAAACTTTGCGAGTGAAAGGACTGAAGAAGAACAAGAAAATATAATAATAATAACTAAAATACATGGCCAATAAAGAATCATTAAAATACTTGCTTTTTTAATTTACATTAATGATCCAAATAAAAAATTGACCTTGATCAAAAGTCTGCCCATTTATTGCCTCTAAGGCGGAACAAAGTTCGCCGGGTTCGCTAGTTATATGTAAAGATACAGAAGCAAACATTTTCATTATGCCACATGTTTTTCCTGTTGTAAACTATCCTTTTATACATCTAGGTATTACTGTAAAAAATAATATTAATGTATCACATCTGTCAGCTCTACCGAGATGGCTCACAATTTTTAATTACTACTTTTCAGATGACTGGATCGACCTATTGAGCTCGAAGGAGACCTCAGAATTCTTCCGCGAGATAAACAAAGCACAGGTCAACGAGGCGTATAGAATGGATGATTTGAAGAATGAAGAAATGGGATTGCCGGGAACTTTCAGAACATTAAGTGTTGATTAAGACAAAACAAAACAAAGAAAAACTGCATCGGCGTTTTGTTGTTTTTTAAGCCTGCGTGTTCCTACAGCTATCATAATAATATATTCGAATTAAAATGTATGTGAACGGTGTAGATGTATTTTTTTAGTTATGGCCAGGTGCAAATGCCGCATTCTCAAAGTCAACTTATCTATATATATAAAAATAAATTGCTGTCCGTTAATCTCGCTAAAACTCGAGAACGACTGGACCGATTTGGCTAATTTTGGTCTTCAATTATTCGTGGAAGTCCAGAGAAGGTTTAAAAGGTGAATAAATAATATGAAAATGCTCGAAATTATATAAAAATAATAATTTTGTTTTTCTTTCGATATGTCCCCCGTCGGAAGGATTCCTTTTGTTGGTTTTAAATTTATTTTACACAAAAGTTTAGGTCTTTTATTTATCGATTGAGGCAAAACGAAGTCTGCCGGGTCAGCTAGTTGTGAATAAATGTAAATAAATAAGTTTAAAACTAACTAGATGAATACGAGTTATAAATATTAATCCAGTATTCGTTTCATGATGCTCAAACGGATGAATATATATTATAGGCAAGAACTTGGTTGTGCCCCATGAGCGACGGTAACCACTTGCCATTAGGTAGGCCTCTGCCTACAAAGGCAAAGGCAAGGCAAAGGTACCACAACCCTGCCTAGTTCGGCTGCAGTAATGCATTTCGGTTTAAAGGATGGTGCAGTCGTTGGACTATAAATCTGAAATTTAAAATTTATGTCTCAAGGTGGGTGACGACACCTACCTTGTAGGTGTCTTTAGGCTCCGGTAACCACTTAACCCCTGTTGGGCCCTGAGCTGGTCCACCCTACTAAGCAATTAAAAATTATGTCATCTCATTTCGGAGGCCAAGATCCATCTCTGGTCACTAAGCCAGAATTGGAAGTTGGTACTGTAAGTATAATCGTTTCATACCCGATCCTGTCGACCGAATGGTAAACAGTCGACGTCGCCCAAAACACGTCATTACGGATCCTCCCGATCCATTAACGGTGCTTTTAGGTACCTCAAGCACCGGTCACCGTCCTCGTCGAACCCGTCGCTTGCGACGAAGGGCTCGACGTGCGAATTAACCCATAGACACAGCACACTGAGTTTCTCGTCGGATCTTCTCAGTGGGTCGCGTTTCCGATTCGGTGGTAGATTCTGCGAAGCACTACTCGTGCTAGGGCCAGTGTTAGCAACACTCCGGCTTGAGCCCCGTGAGCTCACCTACACGTTAGGGTGAAACTGAAATAGCCTCTCAAGGCTATCAGCATAGGTAGGGAAAAAATAATAATAATCGTTTTTCGAAATGTGTAGTTCACACGCACTGCTGTTACGAATTTTACAATACACTAGACGATGACCGAGCTTTGCTCGGTATTTTTGTCCGACTTTTTAGGAAACTCCTCAATATATTTACGAACATACACCAAATTTTCAAAAATTTACTGGGATGGCATAGTGAGAACTTTAATTTCTTTAAATTTCTCCCTCAGGGATTCCCTTGAGTGTATGTTATAAATAGCACGTATAGCTCTTTTCTGCAGAATAAATATCATTCCTACATCGGCCGCATTGCCCCATAGCAAAATGCCATAGGACATGACACTGTGGAAGTAACTAAAGTAAACTAAACGAGCCGTGTCCGCGTTTGTTAACATTCAATTATTTTTTTTGCTTATGCTGCAGAGCTGAGCTTACTCGCCAATTTATAAATATAAGGTCCCCACTGCAGTTTGAAGTCCACTGTTATACCAAGAAATACGGTTGACTCAACGAGCTCCAATGATTCCTCAGAAACAATTACATTACTATCTACTTGTCTCACATTTAAAGGTGATTTAATACATTTTAAAGTAAATTTAATACATTTACTTTTTTTACTAATTAATAATAGGTTATTGATACGGAACCAATGAACCGCACACGAAATCGCATCATTCACTTCGTCATAGACTTGCAATTGTCGGTTAATTTTAAATAATAAAGATGTATCATCTGCGAATAGTACGACCTCGTGTCGGGACTCAATAAAACTAGGTAAATCGTTTATATATATTAGAAATAAAAAAGGACCCAAAATGGAACCCTGAGGTACACCCATTTTCAACAAGGTGCCTGAAGATCTATTACCTTTCACATCTACTGTTTGTATCCTTCCTGATAAATAGGAAGTAATGAGTTCCAATGCACCATCCCTAATACCATAGTGATGTAGTTTCCTCACCAATGTTTCATGTTCAACACAGTCAAATGCTTTGGATAAGTCACAAAAATTCCAAGACAATCATGCGATTCCTCCCAAAATTGTAAGATATTTTTGATTAGATAAGCATCTGCATCAGTTGTAGAGCAACCCCTGGTAAACCCGAATTGTTTATTATGAAGCAGGTTATTTGAATTAAAATGTTCTAAAAGTTGTGTCAAAATAATTTTTGCAAAGATTTTACTCAACATAGGGAGTACTGAAATAGGTCTATAGTTAGAGGGGTCATCAGTACTACCAGATTTAAAAAGAGGAATCACTTTACTATGTTTCATTAAGTCAGGAAATACACCACACTTAATAAATCATTAAAAATACTAACAAGATGAGGAGCAATAATGTCTATTACAGACTTCAAAACCTTTACTGATATTCCCCACAAGTCAGCTGTATTTTTTACATTAAGGCTATTAAAACTTTTTTACTATATATCGTTTGAATTAATTTTCTTAAATTTAAAAATTTCATTACATTTGTTGAAATGGTTATGCAATAATATTTCAGCTGCTGTGGGGAATGAATTTAGAGAAGTGGTAGTTGAAACTGGAATGTCAGAGAAAAACTTTTCAAAAGCACTAGCCACATCTTCATGACTAGTTACCAATTTATCATCTATTTTTAATGAGAATTCTTGGTAGCTATTTCTGACTTTTCCACTTTCTCTACCAATAATGTTCCAAGTCATCTTTATCTTGTCAGGGGATTTTTTTATGAAATCACTTAAATGTAAAGATTTTGCCGCTAAACAAATTTTTCTAAATAGTTTTGAATAGTTCCTGACATATTGATGAAATGTTTCATCATTATTATAAACTTTTTCAGAGTACAGATCATACAACTTTTTTCTACTTTTCTACACTCCGGTGGTGGCCCACTCGCTGAACACTGTTTTGTTTTTTAATGTTACCATTTGAGGAATAAATACATCAGTAAAGACCAAATTAATTCTCTCAAACATATTCTGGTATGACAAATTTGGGTTTTTGTTATAAATAATTTCTGAATGTTCTTGCTTAATATTATTTCTAAACTTCTCAATTCGTTTTTTATTAATAGGAACAATCATAAGAGTATTGTTATCTTTAGAATTTATATTAGATTCAAAAGACACAATTAATAATTTTCTAATTAGTAATTTTTTTGTTAATCGCTGTTACATTTAATTTTGTAAATATGTTATCTAAACATGTTGCCGATATGGTCGTTGTTCTAGTAGGCTCTAAAAATAAGTTTAACAATGAATCAGTGAGCCACCGCGAATAGCGTTATCTCTGCAGATGGAACTTGACAACTGGTGATCATTAAAATTAAACAATAATTCATCGTTTATAAACCAGTGCTCAGTGACACAGAATCCATTAATATTATGTATATTTAAAAACATCTCAATTTCTAGCACTTTACTCATCATCCCTTGTAAATTTTGATGCACCAAATTGAATATGTTAATAATTGAAACGTTAACGTCTTGTGATGGGTATAATCTAGTTGTTGTATTAATAGATTTGTAATTGCAAGAGTGTGACTTCTTTGTCTTACTAATTAATTTAAATTGGAAGCAGATTGCAAAGTCTTAAAGCATGTCATATTTTTTCCTGCTCAATAGAAGCAGGTATTTTTTAGCTAAATTTATAGCTAGGAAATTGTGTATAAAATACTGTAGCGATGTTGCTACTTGTCTAAAATTTGTATAATTTAATTTAAACATGTCATTTTTTGATGTCCTTAAATATCTAAATTTTATTATATTATTAATGTCTATTAATCTAAATGCATATTTTTTGGATGTCAAGATGCAGTTATTATTATCAAAAGCATTATAAATTGCATTATTAATATTAAATCTAATTTTGTTTTCTGCCGGCAAGTCCTGCAAGTAAGGAAAGGTGAACATAGTAATTTTCTTAATATTTAACATATTAACTTGTTCAATATAATGTAAAATTTGTTTTTGGTCAACGTTTTCTCTCCTCCCTAACATAATTATTATGACTGTATTTAGGCAATGTGTGGTATTTAAAATCTTATCAAATATTTGTGCTGGATTAGCACCTGGCATACAGTAATTAATCACATGTTATCCCAAACACAGGACATGTAATGCCACACCCATCTGTTTCCCCAGCTCATCACTAAAAATTTTAATTTTGTCTTCTCTAGAAACTCGTGAAGATGCAGTAGTAGGTATAAAATAGCGCCTTAAGCTACAGGAGTTCAGGAATATTCAGGAGAGTTTAGGAATATTTATTTCTTTGGCTGCCCTTGATATATACCCAAGTTTAAATAAGTAACTCCGACTACTAGTGCATCAAATATAAACAACGTGAGCAGGTGAAACTGAGAAGCAATGAAGTACTGAATTACTGAGAAGGAATGAATTACTGGTGGTAGGACCTCTTGTGAGTCCGGACAGGTAGGTACCACCGCCTTGCCTATTTCTGCCGTGAAGCAGTAATGCGTTTAGGTTTGAAGGGTGGGGCAGCCGTTGTAACTATACTGAGACCTTAGAACTTATATCTCAAGATGGGTGGCGCATTTACGTTGTAGATGTGTATGGACTCCAGTAACCACTCAACCTCAGGTGGGCTGTGAGCTCGTCTAACCATCTAAGCAAAAAAAAGTAAGCGGTCGGATTATTGGTTCGCCGATGAAACCCAGACATATAAAAACATTCACAACGTTACGGTCTAACTTTAAGGTATCTACGCGATATGAAGTGTGTAGTTGGCCAGTTTTTAAGGTCACAGATCACATCATTCGTTGCGATAAAGCGCTAGCGTCTATACGCCTGTTCTCAGCGTTACCTGATTAGCGTTAGTGTAATTTAATTTACGTTTGGACTTAAAACCATATCGAAATGTATTTAACGTTGAAACAAAAGCTGTTAGAAGTTCCCGAAGGCACGGTGCAGCAGATACAAATGTTGTACGGCTACGATGAAAGAAAAATGAATGAGGCCGTCGATATTCTGGAGGAATGGCTGAAGAAACAGAATCATTTCCTGAAGAAAGATTTTCGTGAGTAGCTCGTTAACTATATTTTCTAATTTACCTAAATATTACACAACTTATTCATTTATTTTTTTGGTAATTTTTTCTTTGGAGTCTTCGACTTAGAGCTTCAATTACCGCCACGAATCTTTGTAAGTGGAAAGTTAATTTTACAGCCAGGACCGAATTAGTTCGAGGAACCGAGAGGATTAATTAAAAGAAAGAAAATAAGATTCGACATGTTTCGAAGTCGTCGTGGCCTAAAGGATGAGACGTCCGGTGCATTGGTGTTGAGCGATGCACCGGTGTTCGAACCCCAGGCGAGTAACAATTTTTCTAATGAAATACGTACTCAACAAATGTTCACGATTGACTTCCACGGTGAAGGAATAACATCGTGTAATAAAAATCAAACCCGCAAAAATTATAATTTGCGTAATTACTGGTTCTCTTGAGAGTCCGCGCGGGTAGGTACCACTACCCTGCCTATTTCTGCCGTGAAGCAGTAATGCGTTTCGGCTTAAAGGGTGGGGAAGCCGTTGTAACTATACTTGAGACCTTAGAACTTATATCTCAAGGTGGATGGCGCATTAACGTTGTAGATGTATATGGGCTCTAGTAACCACTTAACACCAGGTCCCATCTAAGCAATAAAAAATGAAAATTAAAAATGCTATATGTTAATTTATGAGTAGGTTTATCATGAAGAATTTTTTTGCTATACATATTTTGTTACATTACATTCGATTTAAGTAATTTCAATAACAAAATCTAAATTAAAAATGTAGGACTGCCAAAATATTTATTTTAACTTAGGGCCGTTAAAATTAGTGATATTGTAAATCATTTAAAAAACAACATTTCCGCTAACTTCCACAATAATATTCCATACGAGATTAATATCTAGAGTAATGTAGAATAATTAAAATTAAAATCTCAAGCAAAAAACAACTCTAAATCGGAGAACACAATAACACTTTTTGTTTTCATCCAACGTGCATCGCAACTGTTTAAATTCATTTTCTTTTTTTGGCAAAAACAAAACTTAACAGTCTTATGGAAATGTATTACCACCATCTTCCATGAACATCGGCAATGCTAACAATAGAATCGCGAGTTAGATGTTGAACATGAACATGATGATAAATGATGATTTTTATCTTCTTTTATTTAATTTATCTCAAAGCCTAGGTGCAGCATTTTTTTTTATTGCTTAGATGGGTGGACGAGCTCACAGCCCAGCTGGTGTTAAGTGGTTACTGGAGCCCATAGACATCTACAACGTAAATGCGCCACCCACCTTGAGGTATAAGTTCTAAGGTCTCAGTATAGTTACAACGGCTGCCCCACCCTTCATACCGAAACGCATTACTGCTTCACGGCAGAAATAGGCAGGGCGGTGGTTTACCCGCGCGGACTCACAACAGGTCCTACCACCAGTAATTACGCAAATTATAATTTTGTGGGTTTAACTTTTATTACACGATGTTATTCCTTCACCGTGGAAGCCAATCGTGAATATTTGTTGAGTACGTATTTCATTAGAAAAATTGGTACCCGCCTGCGGGATTCGAACACCGGTGCATCGCTTCAACACTAATGCACCGGACGTCTTATCTTTTAGGCCACGACGACTTCAAAGCATAATACTAGGATTACAATAGAGCTCTTTTTTTTCCTACCTATGCTGATAGCCTTGAGAGGCTATTTCAACTTCTTGACGTGTAGGTGAGCTCGCGGGGCTCCAACCGGGAGTTTTGCTAATGCTGGCCCTAGCAGGAGCAGTGCTTCGCAGAATCTACCACCGGATCGGAAACGCGACCCACTGAGAAGATCCGGCTAGAAACTCAGTGGGCTATTAACGTATTTATGGCGACGACGTCGATTCCATTCGGTCCGCAAGATCGGGAATGTATATAGCTCAATAAGGCTTTTAAGTCATTTAAATTTAACGTTTTTACTACTATTTTAACTAATGTCTCGAAAAATTAATCTACTGACCCTACTTAGTGTCTATTAAGCCTAAAACTTAGTTCACGTGTTCTTTAGGCGATGATGAAATCAGAAAATGAAGATGTTCAGAAGCTTTTAGGACGCATTT
This sequence comes from Bombyx mandarina, assembly GCF_003987935.1. The sequence continues at coordinate 8,513 of NW_021011603.1, forward strand.
ATTTATTTATTGCTTAGATGGTGGGAAGAGCTCACAGCCCACCTGGTGTTAAGTGGTTACTGGAGCCCATAGATATCTACAACGTAAATGCGCCACCCACCTTGAGATATAAGTTCTAAGATCTCAGTATAGTTACAACGGCTGCCCTACCCTTCAAACCGAAACGCATTACTGCTTCACGGCAGAAATAGGCGGTGGTACTTACCTACCCACGCGGGCTCACAAGAGGTCCTACCACCAGTTCTTTTTGTGATTAAAAGGTTACTGGTGGCCCGAAGGCCTTTTCAGTTTCACGAGGACAGGTGGGCGAGCAAATGCTCAGCCAGGAGGGGTGGGATTTGCTAACAACTGCCCGAGCGCCTCCGAAGGAGACCTAACAACTCAAGAGCATTTGCTTCGCGAATGAATCTACTACCGGATCGGAATCGCAACCCGCTGAGAAGATCCGGCGAGAAACTCAGCGGGCTGATGCATGGGTTAGGTTGCACGTCGACCTCTTTGTCGAGTTCGACGAGTACGGTTACCGGGGTCTCTAAGTCTGCTCCTAGTAGAGCTGAAGGCGTCTAATACAAAGGTTATTGGATCTGATGGATCCGTAAGGACGTGTCTAAGGCGTCGACGGTGTCTTGCTCCCGCGTGATCAGGATTCGGGGAGTAGTCAGCGGCGGCAACGATAAGGCGATTATCATGACGTATAGCCTTATCGAAGTACCGTTCCGACGCTGACTTCATGTATTTTCGGATTGATTCAAGGCTCAGGTCATCGTGTAGGTCGACGTTCCTCACGAACCACATGCTGCTCGACGGCTATCCTGCAAAAGTGGGATTGTAGGGATTGGAGGGTGTCTATGTGTGTGCGGGCCGCGTGAGCGAACACCACACTCGCGTAAGTCATGACAGGCTTTATGCAAGTTTTGTAAAGTGTCACCTTGTTCCGAAGGGACATTTTACTCCGCTTACAGATCATGGGATAGAGTCTGCCGAGAATAAATGCGGCACGGTCGCGGACTGTTTATATATGCGGGCGGAATGTCATGGATGCATCCAGGGTGACTCCTAGGTACTTGACCTTCCTGGCCCAGGGTAAAGGTTAGCCGAAGAGGGTGATCGGGGGTGTGATATTTCTCCACCTAATGCGGGAAGAAATAAGCGGTGAGTTTCCCCTTTAAAATAACACTGCTGTGCTGGGTTTCGCTGTGTTGATGTTTATGCGCCATTTTCGGAACCACTGTCCGAGGGTCAACGCCCCGCTCTGGAGTTTACTTGCGATTAGGGATTTATTTCTACTTGAGTAGTAAACGGTTGTGTCGTCAGCAAATAAGGCTAGGTGGGTCGGCGGCGACCGGGGAATATCGTTAGTAAATAAACTAAACAGGAGCGGAGAGAGAACGGAGCCTTGCGGGACTCCAGCCGTGAGTGGTCGCGTGGAGGAGCGGGTTCCCTCTACTCGATATCAAAAGGAGCGGTTCGACAAGAAGTCCCGTATGATGAGCACGAGACTGTCCGGCACGCCCATGTTAAATAGTTTGAAAATCAAACCGTTGTGCCAGGCTTTGTCGAACGCTTTTGCGACGTCGAAGAAGAGGGCTCCCGTGTAGATTAAGCCCTACGAGAATGTGCTCCGTGAGGAGGTGCACCTGTTGTACGCATGAGTGATTTCCACAGAATCCGAATTATTCATCAATGAGTATGCCCTGGGATGAGACGAAGTCTCTGAGGCGTTTGTAGAACAGATGCTCATACAGTTTGCTTAGAGACATGAGGAGGCTAATTGGGCGGTAGCTCGTCGGATAATTTTTTTGGTTTACCGGGTTTGTGTATGCCGATAACGTCCGCTTGTGAGAATTCCACCTGACGTATTTACAATTTAGGTCGCCCGCCAGAATGACAGATTTTTCCATGCCGACCAGCGCCTCGATATCACTGCTTAGAACGATCTTATCCGGTGGAAGATAAACGGACGCGATAACGATCGGCGCGTGTCCAGTTAGTGAGATTCGGCATACTGATGCTTCGATGTTAGAAAGCGCGGGGGGTCGAGTGGGACGCAGTGCAGGGCTCTTCTATAGTAAATGACGGTACCACCACCACGAGCAGTGAGCCTGTCGTTTCTAACCATGTTAAAGTTCGCGATTTTAGGGTCGCGGCGCGCGGGCTTAAGCAGGGTCTCCTGCACCAAAAATATGTCAATTTGATTGTCACGCAAATAATCACAAACCTGATCACGTTGATTTAAATCACGTTGTTAAAAACGTTGTTAAAAAATCCTATCGCTACGGATAGGGGCTTTAATCTAGTGAAGTGAGGGGAGGACGTACGTATTTAACGACGCGTATACGTCAGCGTATTCTCGCACAACGGCGATGAAGTGTTGTGCAGTGGAGGCGGCGCGTATGGCGTCACCCAAAGCATTAACGCGCTCATAGTCGATCGACTGAAAAAAGTCGATGGCTAGAGCGAGATTGTCGGACGCGGTCGGAGGGCCGGTCGCGGGGGAGGGACGAATCGCGGGGGAGGGGCGAGTTACGGAGAGAGTTGCAGCCGTGTTCGTGTACGGCAACGGTTTAACCCAGGCCGAGATACTGGGCACCGTCGCTGGGACGAAGGCAGACTTAGCCTTTGGCACAGAAGGTGCCGAGGCCTTGTCAGGGCCGGAAGCTCGGAGACGGTTTTGGCGGGCAACGCATCGATTTATTTTTGGGGCTCGGGGGCATCCACGGTAATTCGCAGGGTGACCCTGTGTACGGCACAGGACACAGCTAGGCGGTTCCGTTGCGGTTTTTTGATCGCGAGTACAAATGCTCGTGGCATGATCGCCCAAACACTTGACACATCTAGGGCGCGCGTGACAATTACGGAAAGAGTGCCCGTACAACTGACAGTTGTGGCACTGGCTCGGAGTGCCTTTTTTATGGAGGGTTTCGACGGTTATTCCGGAAAGCCTACAGACTGTTCGAACGTTGAATATTTGCTTACCCTCGAGGGTAGGCTGGAGGGCGCGAGAACCATATTGTATGGCTCCCTCCCGCGTCCTGTGTGCATGTGGTGCACGGAATTGACTGGCAGACCACAAGGTCATTCCTTCAATTCAATTCCTTCGGGATGCCACGTATGACCGCGCGGAGCTCACGCTCCTCCTGAAACGTATAAGTGTGGAAACTTATACGCTCGTTTCGGAGGTAGCTTGAGATGGCCATATGGTCGTCGGGTGTCGTTACCTTATTTGAATCCCGTTCGCGAGATTACGGGCGCTGATAAAATTAATTTTTTTGGCCTTAAGGGCCAGAGAAACTCGGTCCCAAGCTGCCTTCTCTTGAAGGATTACCGGGGGAGGGGTCTGAATTTTATTTTGTACCACTGGACGCGGCGACGGTGTGGCACGGGCAGAGGGAGCGATGGGGGTCGGAGAACGGAGGCACGACGCGTTCGCGGCTTTAAAAATTTTAGCAGCCGCGGGAGCTCGGGACTCCGCGGCGCGCTTCTTACCCTTTTGGACGAGGGTGAATCCATCCGTCGATAAGGCGGGGACGAGGTCGACCTCCATGTCCGAGTCAGAGTCGGAGGACTAGAAGGCGGGAGCAGACGACCTACGGGCAGATGCAGGACGTCCGTCAGACGTAACGGAGCCCGCGGGCGCGCGCATTTTGATGATGTATTATTTATAAACATATTTTTCTAAAGGACATGGGCCACTCTCCATTCATTGCACGGCCCACTAAACGAAGTTCAAGGACAGTAATGAAATTAAGTTTAAAGAACAGTATATATAGATATCCCTTTTATTATAAAGAAATTAAAATCAATATTGTTCATGGGGATACAGAAATATTTCAAAAATAAGATAAGATTTTTAGGTTACCTATATCATATGATTTGCTGTCAATACATTTATACTTTAACATCATCATCAGCTTAAATATTATTTATATTACTATACTTTATAACACAGACCTAATTCAATGAACGCCAAGACTTAATTTTAGGCATAACAAAATATAATAAGCACGTATATCGCAACGAAACACTTAATAATATCCACAATGCGCACGAGTGCGAAAACGACTGATCAAATGTAAAACGTTAATAAACATTAAACAAGCGTAGTTTTTTTTTT
>NW_021011603.1:20595-32533 GCF_003987935.1 Bombyx mandarina
CCCTGGTCTACACGTGCGTGTGACATTTGAAACAGCTCCAAAATATCGTGAACTTATTGAAATAAAAATTTCTCAGTATGTACTCGATAAGCAATAGTGTTTTTAACGTAGATACCCGCGACAATTCGAAACATTCTACCGTCCTAAGAAAAACTTATACAATTTTGCAGCAAGAATATACTTGGAGACGAATATAATAGGAAGCAAAGGTTCTATCGAGAGAACTAAATCAAAACTGGACAAGTTGTTCGCTCTCCGGACTGTTCTACGGAAGTTTTATGAATTCAATGATATCAGAAATGAGTTTAAAAACCTGTTCTCGTGGTATGTATTTATTTTGTATAAACTTTATTAACTACATTTAAATTTGCACAGCTGTTATAACTACAGAAGTGCATCTTTATGTTCGTCACTATTAAAGATTTATTTATGTATCGTATATGTTATTATCACATTATGAGCGAGTCGAGCACGCGGCCAACTTGATGATGTTACGTGTTTATCGAATTTCGTAAACATAAAAACGTGAATGCAACCTTGAGATATGACTCGATTTTGTTACGCCCTCAGAAGTACTAGCGCGAACTAGGACCACGACTGTCTCGCGACAGAAATAGGCAAGTTAGTCGTACCAAACAGTTCGGAGAATATGACACAAGAGTTCCTACCACCAGTAATTACGCAAATTATAATTTTGCGGGTTTGATTTTTATTGATGTTATTCCTTCACCGTGAAAGTCAATCGTGAACATTTGTTGAGTACGTATTTCATTAGAAAAATTGGTACCCGCCTGAGATTCGAACACCGGTGCATCGCTCAACACGAATGCACCGGACGTCTTATCCTTTAGGCCACGACGACGACATATTCTCAAAAGAACCGTTAGAATTTCAGTTTTACAACATTCAGTTTTAATATATTGAATGTTTTTAATACGGTTTTATTATCTTCAGGCGTATGTATGTTAGTATATAAGTTTGTAACGGAATCTTTGAACATGATTTTGACCCCCTTCAAAATGTCTGATTAACTCGAAATTTGGTATACTTATTAAGGACCGATGACAATTCAATATTAAAAAAAATTGAAAAAAATTGAAATTCAACTAAAAAATGAAAAATAAATAATAGTTTAAAAAACTAACAAAATACGCTTTTATAGAAAATCCTACTACAAATAGAAAATAAATTTTAATAAAATTGATATAAAAATAGTATAAGAAAAAATTATTTTATTGTAAAAAAACGTGGGGTGCATGGTATCAGTAGTTATAAATATTTTATGAACAGATATGAGTAGAAGGGTTATTTTGATAATGTCCTAAAAAGCACGCCACGCTTTTTTACAGTATTTTTTTTTTCTTACACGATTTTCAATTCAAATTTATTAAAATTGTTTTGTATTTTTTAGTTGGATTTTCTATAAAAGCGTATTTTGTTAGTTTTTTTAAACTATTATTTATTCTTACTATAAAATTATGCAAATAAAATCATTCAGGTTTGAGTAGCTATTAGCAGTAGATAGTATCATCTATTTCTTGCGCGAAATAATCGTTGACCAAATAAACCCGCTCCCATCCTGCTAATTAGCAGGATGTGAGCGCGGTTAAATATATTGCACATAAAAAAAATATTACTGGTGGTAGGACGTCTTGTCCGCACGGGTAGATACCACCACCCCGTCTATGTCTGCCGTGAAGCAGTAATGCGTTTCGGTTTGAAGGGTGGGGTAGCCGTTGTAACTATACTGAGGCCTTAGAACTCATATCTGAAGGTGGAAGGCATGTAATAAAAAAAAAACATGTGTGCAATTCACACGTGGTAGAAGTGAAACCTTCCAAAATTAAAATACAATTATCCTAAACGACTTAAGTATATGTAAAATTTTGTCATTAGTAAATAATTGTAAGGTAGCGCCCTCTATGAATTGATATTTCATTTCACGTATAATCCTAAATTAAAATTCACTACAAGAGCTTTCATACATACGTTAGTATTAATCTAAAAAAAAATCTAAAAAAAATCTCCCAGATGGCGCTGTATTAAATAGTATGTATATTTCTGTCTCATTCATCCTACACATTTTTGTATTTGTGTCTCTTACCTGTCGTTTTTTCCGTTGCATCCGGTTTGAAATCACAACGATTCTAAAGAAGTTTTCACTTCAAAAACACACACAATTGAGATTTTTTTGAACTCATCTCGATGTAGTTATTATTAACTCTTTGATGTTATTAACAGTGACTAGTTAACATCTGGTAGACCGTTAGTCTGACAGTCCGACCTGAGTAAGACATACACTTTTTTTTTTCATTTTTTATAACAGGTTTTTTGTTACAGTACAAGCATGCTAGCTATGCCTAAATTGACGAAAGAAAACAATAGACTTTTTATAGTTAAAGTGATTGGAAACGAGTTCTTTGATAAAGTTCCATATTTAGATTATTACAAAATTATTATTGCGGTAAGTTTGCTTGCAACTATTATTATTATTATTGCTCTTGCAAGGCCCAAGCTAGTTTGAAGTCGTCGTGGCCTAAAGGATAAGAAGTCCGGTGCATTCGTATGTAGCGATGCACCGGTGTTCGAATACCGCAGGCTGGTACCAATTTTTTTAATGAAATACTTACTTAACAAATGTTCGCGGTTGACTTCAAGGGTGAAGGAATAACATCGTTTAAAAAAAATCAAACCCGCAAAATTATACCATGCGTAATCACTGGTGGTAGGACCTCGTGTGAGTCCGCACGGGTAGGTACATTTACGTTGTAGATGTCTATGGGTTCCAATAAACACTTAACACCAGGTGGCCTGTGAGCCTGTCCACCCATCTAAGCATTAAAAAAGCGGTCACGTTGGATGCAGGTGGCAACGGACCGGCCGCACTGGAGATCACTTGGAGAGGCCTATGTTCAGCATTGGACAGGCTGAAATCATTGTAACCCAAGTTTTAAAAAAAATACTTAACCTTAAGCTCTATCTCCAAAATTCCATTTAATCTGTGCCATGCAGATAACAGAATTACCGAAAACTCTTTTTTTTTTATTGCCCTTGTAGGCAGACGAGCATACGGCCCACCTGATGGTGAGTGTTTACCGTCGCCCATGGACTGCAGCAAGGCCATGTGCTGAGCCAAACCGTTGCCTGCAATTAGGTACTCTCCACAAGCCTCGTTCGAAGAAGCGCTCGGTAAAAACACCGTGCAGGGGAGTTCATTCCAAAGCCGGATGTTAAGTGGCAAAAAAGATCTCTGGAAACGCACTGAATGACCGCAGCGGCTCCAAGTATTATGGGTAAACTGTATACTCCGTACATTCGTAGGCCGTATTAAAAAACTTTGCAAATCCAAATTTAAAAAAAACTGTCATAACTGATGCAACGTCAGTTTTTTAATAAAAATATTTTCCTTTTTAGTATGTAGAATACTTCAGGATGTATGATTACTCGGACGGATACAGAGCAGTTATTGACTACAGGGATATCAACATTATGAATATAATAGCTCGCGTCAACCTGGTAGAGTTTAAAGAGTTTTCCACACTTATTTTAGTAAGTACATTCATTTTTATGTTCAGAAATGTTATATGTCAAATTTATCACGTACAAGCTTCATTAAAGTTTATTCCGAAAATCACATTCCAAACGCATCGTCGTCTAAAGAATGAGGTGGAGGGGAGTGAGGTAGTGAGGAGTGATGTCGTGTTAAACAATGCGACTGTATCACACAAACTATCCGGTCATCGTTCTCGTCGAACACGTCGCTTCAGACGAAGGGCTCGGCGAGTAAATTAACTCACAGACACAGCCCACTAGTTTCTCGACGCATCTTCTCAGGGGGTCGCGTTTCCGATTCGGTGGTAGATTCTGCGAAGCACTACTCCTGCTAGGGTTAGTGTTAGCAACGTCGAGAGGCTGTTACATTGTTTTCTTTTTAAATCAAAATTAAATTTAAATTTAATCCTAGAAAAAGACGAAGTACACTTTCCGTCTCTTTTAAATCAAGCATATACCTTTTTTAAGGTAAGCGCTTTAAGGTTTAAATTATTAAAATCGTAACTGAATAATTACAATTCTTCAATTACATTTTTTGCGTTTACCAAAAAACAAGAATTTTGGTCTAAGCCACTTTAATTCTAAAAAAGCGATTTGATAAATAATGAAATACATATATATGTAGGATTGGTAAGAACGGAACGTATGAAAAAAGTGTGAAACGGAGCGTTAAGATGTGAGTGAGAGAAAACGGAAAGAAAAGGAGAAGAGAATGACAGACAGAATGACAGAGAAAAAAGAAGATGGCGAATACGGTTAAAAATGAGCAAGGCGTAATAAAAGCGTTAATTAAATTTTAAATTATTATTATAACAGAAGATTTTGGAATAGTGGAAGTTTTATTTTATGCGCTGCGATCCCTATTCTATATACCTATACATTTATTGAAAATGTAGAATATTTTTTTACAATTTTTTCACAGTCCGGCTACGGTGCGAGGCTCAAAGGAATCCATATAATAACTTCATCGAAAGCAGTCGAGAATTTGCTGAGAATAATAACACCGTTATTCAATCCAAAATTGGTGGCCAGATTCAGAGTTCACGGAACGTTGGAGTCATTACACGAAGTAATATCTCAGGATATGTTACCAAAAGAGCTGGGGGGGACTGGACGATCGCTTAAAGAGATACAAGGTACTCGAATAAGTATTACGAAACATATTACTTAAAAATCGTGTACATCACCTACTTAAGTAAGCCTTAGACCAGCGGTCGGGGAACCGGGGTAAATTACCCCAAATAGGGTAAAATGAAATTTTGGGGGTAAAAATGAAACTTTTGTGAGTAAAAAAGTATAATATATTGAAGTGAAACTTCTTTAGAATCGTTGCGATTTCAAACTCGATGAAACGAAATAAAACTCCTCAACTGTATATTATAACACATATATTACTATTATTACCGTTATATATTACTAGTATTACATTGATAAATTGAATAAATGATGTTTAAATTCAATTTTTAGTTAATGTTTTCTTTTCAAAATTATCATGGGGGCTATAATATGAGAGATGCTAAAAAGAAGCGATTTCGTTCTTTTTTGTTCTTCGCCATGGAGTAATATCAACTTACACGAACGAACTTACGAATCTAATCGAGAAGATAGTGAGAATGGTAGCAGATAGATAATAATATGCATTCTATATGTAGCAGGATGTGCGTTGTGGCGACGCATCGCCATTCGCAAGTGACCGTACGATTCCCTTCCCACTGGCTCGGCGTGAGAATTTAATTTATTAAATACTAAATAATAATTTTATGACTAGCGGACCCGACAGACTAAGTCCTATGAATGCATACACAAAAATTCATTCAAGTCGATCCAGCCGTTTAGTTGCATTATAGATAAATAACTTAGATACCGACTGCAGCGCCATCTGCCGAGCTGATTTGTGAATCTAAAGCATCCAGGGCGCCACCCAAACGCATACAAAAAATTCATTCAAATCGGTCCAGCTGTTTAGGAGTTCAGGGACATACGCACAGTAGAATTATAATCTATATATATAAAAGAAAGTCGTGTTAGTTACACTATTTATAACTCAAGAACGGCTGAACTGATTTGGCTGAAAATTGGTGGGGAGGTAGCTTAGGATCAGGAGAAGGACATTTTCAAGGTACTTTTTATCACGTTTCTGTGGGATGTGACATAAAATGTGGTATAACAAAACGCAACAGATATGGAATAACAAAACGCAACTGACAGCTTAACGTAATATAGTTTATGGTTAATTAAAATAGTAGAATTTTGAAGTTGACCGGTTGATGTGTTTGTTTCGAGTTTCTATTAGCTTATTGTGCCGAGATGGGTAATCATTAACAAAGCCATGCTGCGACCAACACGATCAAATCTTTCCCGACGAAACCGTAATGCAACTAGGATTCAAAACTTTGCGAGTGAAAGGACTGAAGAAGAACAAGAAAATATAATAATAATAACTAAAATACATGGCCAATAAAGAATCATTAAAATACTTGCTTTTTTAATTTACATTAATTATCCAAATAAAAAATTGACCTTGATCAAAAGTCTGCTCATTTATTGCCTCTAAGGCGGAACAAAGTTCGCCGGGTTCGCTAGTTATATGTAAAGATACAGAAGCAAACATTTTCATTATGCCACATGTTTTTCCTGTTGTAAACTATCCTTTTATACATCTAGTTATTACTGTAAAAAATAATATTAATGTATCACATCTGTCAGCTCTACCGAGATGGCTCACAATTTTTAATTACTACTTTTCAGATGACTGGATCGACCTGTTGAGCTCGAAGGAGACCTCGGAATTCTTTCGCGAGATAAACAAAGCACAGGTCAACGAGGCGTATAGAATGGATGATTTGAAAAATGAAGAAATGGGATTGCCGGGAACTTTCAGAACATTAAGTGTTGATTAAGACAAAACAAAACAAAGAAAAACTGCATCGGCGTTTTGTTGTTTTTTAAGCCTGCGTGTTCCGACAGCTATCATAATAATATATTCGAATTAAAATGTATGTGAACGGTGTAGGTGTATTTTTTTAGCTATGGCCAGGTGCAAATGCCGCAAACTCAGGTTACTGTGAATAAATGTAAATAAAGAAATTTTAAATAACGAGATAATTTTATGTCATAAATATGAATCAAGTATTATTTTGGTGATGCTCAGACGGACAAATATTGTATTATATATTATATTATAGGCAGGCAGCGGCTTGGCGGTGCCCCTAGCATTGCTGACGTCCACGAGCGACGTTAACCACTTACCATTAGGTAGGCTGTATATTAGTCTGCCTACAAAGGCAAAGGTACCACAACCCTGCCTAGTTCGGCTGCAGTAATGCATTTCGGTTTAAGGGATGGGGCAGTCGTTGGACTATAAATCTGAAATTTAAAATTTATGTCTCAAAGTGGGTAACGACATCTCCCTTGTAGGTATCTTTAGGCTCCGGTAACCACTTCACATCTGTTAGGCCCTGAGCTCGTCAACTCTACTGAGCAATAAAAAAAAAGTCATCTCATTTCGGAGGCCAAGATCCATCTCTGGTCACTAAGCCAGAATAGGAAGTTGGTGCTGTAAGTATAATCGTTTCATACCCGATCCTGTAGACCGAGTGGTAAACAGTCGACGTCGCCCAAAGCACGTCATTACGGATCCTTCCGATCCATTAACGGTGCTTTTAGGTACCTCAAGCACCGGTCACCGTCCTCGTCGAACCCGTCGCTTGCGACGAAGGGCTCGACGTGCAAATTAACCCATTGACACAGCCCACTGAGTTTCTCGCCGGATCTTCTCAGTGGGTCGCGATTCCGATCCGGTGGTAGATTCTGCTAATCACTGCCTTTGCTAGGGCCAGTATTACCAACACACCCGGTTTGAGCCCCATGAGCTATCTATAATTTCTTTTTTTTCTTCGTTTTTCTATCTATAATTTAAAATGTATATAATGTAAATGTTGAAGATGTCGCATCTTTTATACACAGCATCCCCTTATTACAAAAGCAATCTGATTTAAGGATTCTGATTTAAGTTTCATTTCATTCACGTGCATCAACTTGCACGCGCACCGTTATATATTTATTTATTTATTATATAATTTATATATTTAAAACAAATATCGATCAAATTATTTAAGAAAACATTTTGCCGATTTAGATCAGATGTTTTTCAGTCACCGAATGACGCTGAAACATTGTTTTAAATGTAAACAAGTAACGTTATGCCCTCAGAGAAGAAACATTATAAAAATATTAAATGTTCTGTAGTTATATGTCCTCTTTGTGAGAATCGTTATTTTATTTTAAATTAGTGAGAACCGGCCCGCTCCGCCGTGACTCTGGCTAATTGTACGAAAAACATAATTTTATCGTTCGTTTAATAAACTAACATAATTACACGTTTAAGCCGGAATCTATACTAATAAACTAAAATAAAACTCATTTCTGGCGTTCTATATAATAGTTTTCCGGTCATCACTTAACTGATAAATTTCTCAATTACTTAGTAGGTATACGTTTCAGCTTATCCATTTTCCGGCTTCGGTAATGGTTTGATGGAATATAAGCTATCTAGCAGTGTCTGAGCCGTATGCGCTGATTTATCAGGATTTAAGTCTTAAGCCTATTAACTATCATGCCAAGAATGATGCTTTTTTTCCCTACAAAATCGCCGATAACCTAAGAGCCTATTCCAGCTACTCACGGACTGGTAGATGAGTTCACGGACTCAACCTGAGAGAGCTTGCTAACACTGGCCCTAGCAAGAGCAGTGCTTCGCTAAAACTACCCCCGGATCGCAATCGCGACCCACTGCGAAGATCCAGCGAGAAACTCTGTGGTTTGTGTCTATGGGCTAGTTCACACGCAGAGCTCTTCGTCCTAATCGACGAAAACGATGACTGGTGCTTGAAGAGCCTAATAGCACCGAGAACGGTTCTAGGGTATTAGACAAGAAACGTTTTGGGCGACGGCGGTTTTGCGCAACGTCGTATTTGGCCCTCGAAGCCCATGGATATGGAGTATGGCCAAAGATTTTAATAAATGGATGGAGTTATCGCACTTAAATCTGGACCAGATACCAGTAGTGGTATCGAGGAGCGACCTCTTTTGGTTTGATACAACTATCCTGTCCGTTAGGCTTATGCCGATGTGCCACTTTCGGAACCACTGACCTAAATTAGTGGCCGCTATCTGGATTAGTGGCCGCGGAAGAACGACATATTCTTAATTATTTCTTAGGTAGCCGTTTCATTGCTGAAGAGGGCTAACTGAGTGGCCCGCGCCTGGGTTATATTATACAAACTGAAAAGCAGCGGGGAGAGAGCGGAACCTTGGGGAACTAGTGACAGAGAGTGAATTCCCTCTACTTGATATCGAAACGAACGGTTCGACAAGAAGTCTCGTATGATGAGCACGAGACTGTCTGGCACTCCCGTGTTGTACAGTTTGTAGATTAAGCCATGGTGCCAGACTTTTTCGAACGCCTTCGCGACATCGAAGAAGAGTGGTAGGGCATATTTTACGTGAACACGGGTAGATATCAACACCTCGCCTAGTTCAGCCAGGAAGTAGTCATACTTTTCAGTTTGAAGGGTGGGCCAACTATCTCACAATAGAATTCAGACTTCGAGCCCTTATGTTAAAGCGGGTGGTCATATTTACATTCTGATGCAAAAAAAAATGTCGAAAGTGCGTGCTCAAATCGTTAACCATCCAAAACGTATAAATAAAGGTTTGCGCTAAGGTCATCAATACAAATAAATAAAATTGGAGTCTCTTTGTAATAATAAAATAACCCCTTTTTACTAAATGTGTAAATATGTACATATACCAAAACAATATTTTTTTAAACTTTGTCTGTCTATCTGTTTTTCTGTCTGTCTGTTTGTTCCGGCTAATCTCTGGAACGGCTGGACCGATTTTGACGGGACTTTCACTGATAGGTAGCTGATGATATAAGGAGTAACTTAGGCTTTTTTAGACTAGCTTCGCCCCGGGCCGTCACCCGCGGTACGACAATAACCGCGGGTAGCATCGCGGGAGTCAGCTAGTTAGAAATAAATTTGAACGCTGTTACATTAATAAATGTAATAACACAATGCACACTGTAATAACAAAGGCTTTAAAAAAATGAAAAATACGATATGTTTGCCATGCAAATGACTATTATATGGAATCAACAACACAAGCATACAATTTACGACTGTACGTACATGGGCACGCTAGTGCAGATCTGATCGTGCAGCTTACCGTTTGTCTTCTTGGCTTAATAACTATATATTTTTTAATTTTTTTTATCTAACGTACATAATGAGTTCGGCGCTTCAACAAAAGCTTTTGCAAATTCCCGAAGATTCCATGGAGCATATACAGAAACGATACGGTTACGATGAAAGAAAAATGAATGAGGCCGTCGATATTCTGGAGGAATGGCTGAAGAAACAGAATCATTTCGTGAAAAAAGATTTTCGTGAGTAGAAATAATCTATACTAATATATAAGTCTACAGTGGTTTTTACGGATGTTCCGTTATAACTACTGAACCATGCATCCGATTGATTTGAAACTTGGTACCCATGTAGAAAATACATGTACTTAATGGATAGGCTAATATTTTTTATATGAGTGTTGGACTCCCTAATAATAATGACAATAAATAATAATGTTTTTTCGAGTTTGATTTTTATTCCACGATATTATTCCTTCATCGCTGAAACCTTTCGCGTAGGTATACGTGGTATGTACTCATGTATAAAAACCATGAAAACTGGAAAGGTTTTTTTTAAATTATTAATGTACAAATTGGTTAGCTCTTTTAATTCATTTTAGCAAAAAAATGACGTAAACTCACACCACAGCGGACTCTAATTAAACTTAATAACTTACAAACTTATTATTATCTTTGACAAAGGAAAAACAATAACTGAAAGATCACCTCAAAATTTCAAAATAAAATTCATATGCAGAAACCGACCTTGATGATTCGACATCTGTTATTTACAGCAAGGACATATTTAGAAATGAGCATATTAGGAAGCAAGTGCTCTATCGAAAGGACTAAATCGAAGTTAGAAAAATTGTTTACTCTCCGTAGTGTTCTACCGAAGTTTTATGGTTTCGAGGATATTAGGAAGGATTTTGAAAACCTGTTCTTCTGTTGAGTTCTCCTTTATAGTATTTTATGGAATCCGACGATGATCTAAATCAGGTAAGCTTCTGAAGCCTTATATGTAATGGAAGAAGCTTTAAAGCTCTGAAAGAAGAGAAACAGAAAGAACGGCGGCTTATATCAAAGAAACAAATGTTCATTTTAACAGTCAGTCACTATATTTGGAAGTCGTCGTGGCCTAAGGGATAAGACGTCCGGTGCATTCGTGTTGAGCGATGCACCGGTGTTCGAATCCCTGGCGGGTACCAATTTTTCTAATGAATTATGTACTCAACAAATGTGCACGATTGGCTTCCACGGTGAAGGAATAACATCGTGTAATAAAATTGAAACCCGCAAAATTATAATTTGCGTAATTACTGGTGGTAGGACCTCTTGTGAGTCCGCGCGGGTAGGTACCACCGCCCTACCTATTTCTGCCGTGAAGCAGTAATGCGTTTCGGTTTGAAGGGTGGGGCAGCCGTTGTAACTATACTGAGATCTTAGAACTTATATCTCAAGGTATTTACGTTGTAGATAATACGAATAATAATAATTATGTTAGGGAGGAGAGAAAATGTTAACCAAAAACAAATTTTGCATTATGTTGAACAAGTTAATATGTTAAATATTAAAAAAATTATTATGTTCACTTTTCCTTACTTGCAAGACTTACCGACAGAAAACAAAATTAGATTTAATATTAATAATGCAATTTATAATGCTTTTGATAATAATAACTGCACCTTGACATCCAAAAAATATGCATTTAAATTAATAGACATAAATAATATAATAAATTNTTTCATATAAAAAAAAAAAAAAACATGCCCGCTGAGTTTCTTGCCAATTCTTCTCAGGACGGAGGCTAGTTCTTGTGAATTGGCGGTAGTTCTTTTGACGTTCAACAAGTATGTACTTTCATTTATGTTGAATAAAAAATTTTTGATTTGATTTGAGATGTCCATGGGCTCTAGTAACTACTTAACAACAGGTGGGCTGTGAAAAAAAATGTTTTTATTTCTTTTGCAGGCAGAAAAACCTAAAAGACCTCTAAGCCACAAGTCTTACGGTGGGATGGATGTAATGTGCTCTGCGTCAACCCTGTCCCGCCGTTTCAATAGCCCCGACTGGGCTCCGGCCCGGTCCGAGGTAGGGCGCCGGTTGTGAGCGGCAGGAGTTTTTAGTGAGGTTCAACTCCCACATACCCCACCTGCCGCGCGGGTGGGGATCCGGCGATTTTCTCCTGTGGAAAAA
>NW_021011603.1:35624-64795 GCF_003987935.1 Bombyx mandarina
GCTCATAGAGCGAAGAGCACACAAGACTGGCTGGCGGCGCGTGAAATCGACTTCATCCGGCACGAAGACTGGCCCTCCTCCAGTCCAGATTTGAATCCGTTAGATTACAAGATATGGCAACACTTGGAGGAAAAGGCGTGCTCAAAGCCTCATCCCAATTTGGAGTCACTCAAGACATCCTTGATTAAGGCAGCCGCCGATATTGACATGGACCTCGTTCGTGCTGCGATAGACGACTGGCCGCGCAGATTGAAGGCCTGTATTCAAAATCACGGAGGTCATTTTGAATAAACTTTAGTGTCATAAGAATCTATGTTTTGTTAAGTTCATCTTGGTATATGAATGGTTACATAATGAATAAACTTGTTTCAATTATTTTACATTAAACAGGTGACAGAATTTATGACCTGACTAGGTACTATATGTTTGCCATGCAAATGACTATTATATGGAATCAACAACACAAGCATACAATTTACGACCGCTAGGCACGCCAGTGCAAGTCTGCTCGCGCAAATTACCGTTTGTCTTCTTGGCTTAATAACTATATATTTTTTAATATTTTTATCTAACGTACATAATGAGTTCGGCGCTTCAACAAAAGCTTTTGCAAATTCCCGAAGATTCCATGGAGCATATACAGAAACGATACGGTTACGATGAAAGAAAAATGAATGAGGCCGTCGATATTCTGGCGGAATGGCTGAAGAAACAGAATCATTTCGTGAAAAAAGATTTTCGTGAGTAGATAATCTATATACGTGAAACAAAAACTTTGTATCCTTTTTTACGAAATTTGCGCGGACGAAGGAGTATGAAATTTTCCACAGTTATAGAGAATATAGAGAAGAAGTGCACAATGCTAATTTTTTTTTTAAATAATGCGTAAAAGATACATTAAATCAGTAAAGAAAACATTACACACACTACCATGTATTTGACACACTCACATATACTCTTTGTTTATTGTCAAACTGTTGTTATTGCTTAAAGTCTGTAGTCAAATTGAGAATAGGTTAGAATTGTTTATCTTTAATATTACGAGTATTTGTCTATAGTGTAGTCTTGGCGAAATCTGTAACAATAGGACTATAATAATGTAGAAACTTATAATTTCAATTAATTGTAGTCGAATTTCGACTACTGCGGGACCACTAGTCTATACTAATATCCACTACAGTGTCTACTACAGTCTAAAGTGGTTTTTACGGATGTTCCGTTATAACTATTGAACCATGCATCCGATTGACTTGAAACTTAGTATCCATGTAGAAAATACATGTACTTAATGGATAGGCTAATATTTATATGAATGTTGGACTCCCTAATAATAATGACAAAAATTATCATGTTAATTTTAAATGCCCAGCGAAGCGGGCGTATACGGCTAGTAGTAACTTACAAACTTATTATCTTTGACAAACTTAAAACAATAACTGAAAGATCACCTCGGTTTCAAAATAAAATTCATATGCAGAAACCGACCTTGATGATTCGACATCTGTTATTTACAGCAAGGACATATTTAGAAATGAGCATATTAGGAAGCAAGTGCTCTATCGAAAGGACTAAATCTAGGCTAGAAAAATTGTTTACTCTCCATAGTGTTCTACCGAAGTTTTATGGTTTCGAGGATATTAGGAAGGATTTTGAAAACCTGTTCTTCTGGTGAGTTCTCCTTTATAGTATTTTATGGAATCCGACGATAATCTAAATCAGGTAAGATTTTGAAACCCTATATGTAATGGAAGAAGCTTTAAAGCTCTGAAAGGAGAGAAACAGAAAGAACGTGAAGCTTATATCAAAGAAACAAATATTCATTTTAACAGTCAGTCACTATATTTGGAAGTCGTCGTGGCCTAAGGGATAAGACGTCCGGTGCATTCGTGTTGAGCGATGCAACGGTGTTCGAATCCCTGGCGGGTACAAATTTTTCTTATGAATTATGTACTCAACAAATGTTCACGATTGGCTTCCACGGTGAAGGAATAACATCGTGTAATAAAATTGGAACCCCCAAAATTATAATTTGCGTAATTACTGGTTACTAGGTACCACCGCCCTGCCTATTTCTGCCGTGAAGCAGTAATGCGTTTCGGTTTGAAGGGTGGAGCAGCCGTTGTAACTATACTGAGATCTTAGAACTTATATCTCAAGGTGGGTGGCGCATTTACGTTGTAGATGTCCATGAGCTCTAGTAACCACTTAACACCAGGTGGACTGTGAGTTCGTCCACCAATCTAAGTAATAAAAAAAAATGTTTTTATTGCTTTTGCAGGCAGACAAACCTAAAAGACTACACCGGTAGACCTCTAAGCCACAAGTCTTGCTATTTCTATTATATTCCTTTAACTCCTGTAGTGTCAAAATTCCATCATTAATCACTTTCTCGTTTACTTAATCTGCACTAACGTTGAATCTTCTCGTCGAACCCGTCGCTTGCGGCGATGGGCTCGGCGAGTAAATTAACTCACAGACACAGTCCACTGATTTTCTCGCCGGATCTTCTCAGTGTTCGCGTTTCTGATCCGGTGGTAGAACCTGCGAAGCACTGCTCTTGCTAGGGTTAGTGTTAGCAGCGTCGTCTGGATTTTCATTAAACACCAAATTCTTTTTACTTTTTAATATGTGACACACTTTTCTCTTGCAGTTCAACGTTAATTGTATTGCCCAAATTAATAAGTTATCATAGAATACTTTTCTTGAAATCGATCGGGAACGAATTCTTTGATAAAATTCCGTATTTAGATTATTACAAATTGATTATTGCGGTAAGTTTTATTTCCTATTGTGAATAAGGTAATAATAATAATAAGGACAGAATTATCCAAAGTAACCGACAAAAACGCTAAAAGTTTAATTTCCTTCCACACATTCAAGTTAAACTTTTCAAGAATGTACTTACAGCATGAAATTGAAATTTGGAGACAATAACAGCATGCTTAGTTCTTTTTTTTTTGAAGGAGGCCTTTTGGCCTTTTTGGAGGTGGTTTTTGCCAGGTTAATATCGTTTAAAATTCCCAAGCATTCCAGTATTAACCGCAGACGCGTTCACAATTCCGAAGCGAGTGAACGATATTACTCCGTGTAGGTGCATGGCAATGAATCGCATGAAAGCTTTTTAGTACACCAAAAATGAGCTACATGACTTCATTAGCATCTAAGACTCTCACAGTCTTTAACGGATCTTGAAAACATATACATTTTAAAAAATTTCAAAATTATTTTCCTTTTCAGTACATAGATTATCTCAAGATGTATGATTGTGCGGATGGATACATAATAATTGTCGATTACAGAGACATAAGCATTATGAATTTGTTAGCTCGACTCAACCCAGTAGAATTAAAGGAGTTTACCACAATAATTTTGGTAAGTTGGGTCTTTTTATGGGACAATGTTATGTTCGGTTTTTGTATGTATGGTATGTAGTTGAAGGTTCGTCACATGACTTGTAGCCGTATGGGGTATGTAGGGTATGAGATAATAATTTTTTTTACCATCAAAACATTATATCCTAATTTGGATCGGAAAAGAAAACAATTAGCAAAGTGAATCTGAACGATATGATGCATCAGAGTAAACAATATTTTACAGGAAGGTTACGGACTAAGAATAAAAGGGATTCATATATTGACTCCTTCGAAAACAATCGACGCTTTCTTAAAAATAGTGAAACCGTTATTCAGTCCTAAAGTGGCATCCAGATTCCAAGTGCATGAAACATTGGAATCACTGCACCAGGTGATATCTCAGCGAATACTGCCCAAAGAACTGGGAGGGATGGATCGATCACTAAAAGAAATACAAGGTAGTATGAATGCATCTTTGGAATTTACATGCAATGCATCTTTCTATTGGAATATTTTTAATTTATTTATTTATTTATTATTAACATGGAAAAACAATCATAATTTGCATCTGTGCTTGAACTAGGTGATAAAACTTGTATCTCAAGCAGCAGTCCTCCTCGTACAACGAATACAACAGCTTTACTTCAGATACACAAAAATAGAAACTTAATAGACAAGAATTAAACTGATATTCATGGATTGCATAAAAGTGACAATGTGACAATGTGAGCTTAAAAATATAACAATTAACTAATTAGTATATTAATTCATTAATATTGAAATGAATGTATTAAAATACATTTACAATTACAAACATGTTTTATTATTAATGATTTGTGTGAGTAATTTATGTAAATCATTAATAATAAAACAATTGACTATTTTTGTCTGTCATGTCACATTTGCATCAATTCTAATTTACATAATACAAAATTCTAGCAGACAGACCAACAAAAAATAGACTTTAATGTAGCCGAAGACAATAGCTACATAAGAACCAGAATCACTGGTCGCACCTTGATAAAATCTAACTGGGACCACATGAGGAGCACAGAAAAGAATCAAAAAATCAAATGTAAAAATTAATACAGTCGAATTGATAACTTCTTCCTTTTTTTGAAATCGGTTAACAAAACACAGTACGGTTAGTCCTAGGTAAATCCTTATTTTAATGTGCTCTCCAGTAGAGAACGATGCATCATATAACAAGCCCAACTCTTATAACAAGGGCACCAACTATCCTGCGGGATATGCCAATCTTCAATCTCCACCTATTGACATTAAAGTTTTAGAAAATGTGACACTCTGTGAGCAATATTTCTGGCAATCTTAGTAAAGCCAATTAAGATAATCTATCTGTCAATTAAGATACGCATAAGCACGTCAGGTGTCAGTAAATACATAGCATATGAACCCTCAATGTAACGTAAAGCAACAAGCTGAAGCGTCCGCCTTTCCTAGACACTGTGACCCCTCAAGTCACTATTTTTTGATACATTACGCACAAAGTACAAATCATTAAAACAATTTTTTTTCTGCTGTTATCGTATTAGGTGCCACCAATTTCTCTTTTAATTCGTGATTGTAGCGATAACTATCGCAGAATAGTAGAGATCCCGCAAATACGACATTCAACATTTTTTAAAACAACATTCGGACTGTCAGCTTATGTATCAAAACCCCTCGCTCGATGGAAGATCCAAGATCCCCTTGCATTAAAAGCTTTTTTAAATAAAGCAGCGTTACAATTAGATAAAATAATATGGACATGGTCACTTCTCTGTCTCTGATGACAAATTTCATAGCTTTATATGCGCACGCTAACGCCTTATTAAACTAGGACCGGTATTCGAGCTGTCGTCTAAAATGAACTTGTCCAAGGAAAACGTATTCCGCCGTAGCCAAATCTTTTGGCTTCAATGTTCGCCAGTATATTGAATGTAACAATAATATAACTTCCCAGACTTCGTTTAAAATTGATTACGATGCGACACAGTCCAGCAGACTTACAGTTGCACTAATTTAAATTTTTGGGCGTTTCATTTAATTATTTATTCACATGTATTTCAGAGGACTGGATCGATCTGTTGAGTTCGAAGGAAAGCTCAGAATACTTTTGTGAAATGAAAAAAGCTCAAGTCAACGAGGCGTATAGGGTGAGGGAAATGAAAAATGAAGACATGGGATTGCCAGGCACTTTCAGAACTTTGAGCGTCGATTAAAATATACCTAAAAGTACATATGTATATTTCGTGGAAGAATGAAAGGATTTTACAGGAAGGAGATTCAGGGGAATACGATTTTAAGTTCAAAAATAAAATGTAATTTTTTTATATTTCAATATCGTTAGCATTGTTGGAATTTATGTTATTCGCATTTTTTTAATTATTGAATGTTATTAAAATCCAACTGAGAGACTGTAAGAACAATTTCGAAATAAATCTATTAAAAATCGTAATTTTTTTACTTAATTGGTAAATTAATAAATTGATGAGAAAATGAATAGGTACAACATAAATTAGTAACATAATCGTGTTATTGCAGTTGAATTTTCGACCTCACGTCTGAAGGTGGGTGGCGGCATTTTGGTGCGTTGATGGCGACGTTGTGACGTTTATTGAAATAGGTAACTTTCCATGTGAGAGGACAGCCAACAAGCTGATCAGCCTCTCCTCCTTGTGTCCTAAATCTTCAATGCCAAAAATCGTGTCTTCTGTGGGATTTCAGAATCTTCCGGCGGACTATATCGCACCACAGAGACCTGTCCTCGGCAGCGTGGACCGCCTCACATACGGTGGTGGTAGGACTTCTTGTGAGTCCGCACGGGTAGGTACTACCACCCCGCCTATTTCTGCCGTGAAGTAGTAACGCGTTTTTTACAATAAAATCTTTTTTTTCTTACACTATTTTTAATTCAAATTCATTTTCTGTATTTTAGTTGGATTTTCTATTTTTTAGTTGGTTTTTCTATAAAAGCGTATTTTGTTAGTTTTTTTAAACTTTTATTTATTTTTCATTTTTTAGTTGAATTTCAATTTTTTCAATTTTTTTTTAAAAAGTGTATTAAAAACTTCTAAATTACAGTCACAGTGTCCCTAAATAAGCTATACTTCAAAAATAAATCTTCATAGTGTTTATGTTAATTTGTAATATGTTATTAAGAACAAACTTAAAACAATCGGTTAAAATACTTATTAACATAGCGGTCATTAAAACAAGCTAAATTAAAATTTATATTTTAATGGTCATTTGTAAAAACCACGTAATTGAATTTGTACTAATAACCATTCAAACATTCTACACTCGACTTTTTAATTAGAATAACAAGGACCTCTAAATAAATACATAGTAACGTCTGAATGTTCGTTTTTCCAGAAATCTGATTAATTTCCATGTCAAAATGTAACAGTACTGCAGTTAATTGATACTGTAATGTAATCACAATTTTACAAACTTATCGAGCGGCCTTGACTTACAGAGCTCCGACCATTTTTCATTAAAAAACATTACACACACTACCATGTATTTAACACTACACATATCGACTCAATCAACAAACATGTTACTTATGATGACGCTTGCAGCTGAAAGTAAGTAATTGTACTTTTTGACGAAGCATGTTGCTGACAACTCTATTCCTGTAATCTGACGAAGCGTGTTGCGGATAATAACATGTACTTTTAGGTTATTAACTAAAAAAAAAAAATTGAGGAACTTTTTGCGAACATCTAGTTTGTAAATAGACATGTCAATCAACAAACTCTTTGTTTATTGTCAAACTTTTGGTAGTCTATGGTCATATTGACATTAAATTAATAAATATTGTATGTCTTTAATATTATCTGTCTACAGTGTATTCTTAGTGAAATCTGTTATTACAGAAGTATAATATAGTCTTTGAATATATAGTCTATGATTAAAGTCGAATTTCGACTAGTGGGGGACCACTAGTTACAATAATTTTACATTGTTGGATAAATCAATGACTGACCATAAAACATGACTTCAATGTCTAAGACTTTAAAATAATGATGTGACTTAACAAGTACAATTATCTTGAAGAATTGACTACGATCCTTACACGATCGAAACGTGCTTATAATAAAGCACCAATTTATGTAATTAACTAGTCCAAATTCACTAGTCAGTGGTGATGGTCATCTGGTACTATGGGGTTATCGGAGCACATAAAACCCTATAAGGTGAATACTACCAGGCTCTCAAGTACCGATCACTGCTCTCGTCGAATGCGAAGAGTTATAGAATTAACCCACAGACCCAACTCATTGAGTTTCTCAGAGGATCTTCTCAGTGGGTCACGTTTCCGATCCTATGATATGTTCAGTAAAGCACTGCTCTTGTTTGGGCAGATATTAGCAAAGTCTCCCAGGCTGACCCCTGTGAGCTCGCCTATCTGCTAGGCAAAGCCAGAATAGCCCTTGAGGCAACTGGCGAGGCTAAACGTACTACAGTGCAACCTTAATATAACGAACCTCAGTTTAACGATGTCCTCGATTTAACAAATTCTTCCTTATCCCCTTGAATTGTCCATAATAGTCAATGTAAAATATACCTTTACATTGCGAAAATTTCTTGCGAACAATCTCTTTTAAATCAATTTTCAACTATCAAAACAAAGTCTGAATACATAGCTCTAATTAACGAATTTTGTCAACCCAAAACTTTTACATAACGTTCCCACCAATATGACCCTTAATCCCATACGTGAATCAGTGGATGGATAAAAATGTGTTATCATTTATTAGCAGAAGTTTTTCGTTGTAACAAGATGAGCACGTAATGTGGAGGTGAATAAAACTATATTTTTTTTACCTCGTTATAACCAATGGTAGACTAACCTAACCTTAATTTATAACAAACCTCAGTTTACCGAATTAATTGATATAACGAATATTTACTTGTTTCCTTCCGATTTGTTATATCGAGATTGCACTGTATAAATATCTAAACTACTTTATAACAACGGAACCTTCCTACAAACCGGACGCATGATTGTTTCGCGGCAAAAATTACCCGGATAGTAGTATTTACCCGTGCAAGCTCAAAATACTGCTTACAACCAATAAATACTGGCAATTGCCGCGTTCTGATGAAAACATTCAGAGAACATTACTGCCAATTTCCAGAAAATATCTTAATTTAATTTTATGTCACCGACGAGATAGATACGGTCGTGCTATACCAGATCAACATAACATAACTATTTCCCACTTAAAACATTCCACAGCGCATCTTAATTAATATATTTATTAGACAATATTATCATTCGGATTAACGTCGAGACTAGGATTCAGTTTCATAAATCATTTGAATAATTCGGCAATTACAAATGGCACGTTTCGCCTATTATTCATCCACGGATTACTAATTAACAGTAACAAATGATTGTGTTGTCGCTTAGCTTCAAGCCTTCCCCTCATTTGTAACGATTTAACTTTGAAGGTATCCGCTGATAACGCGACAAGACTATTGGCAGTCACTGACTAATGTTTCGCTCAAAATTGTTAAGATGGTATTACGCGGTTGTAAGTATATCTATATATTAATACGTGAAGCAAAAACTTTGTATCCCCTTTTACGAAAATTGCGCGGATGGAAAGGAGTATGAAATTTTCCACACTTATAGAGAATATAGAGAAGAAGTGCACAATGATAATATTTTTTTAAAATAATGTATAAAATATACATTAAGTCGATAAAGAAAACATTACACACACTACCATGTATTTGACACAATACATATACTCTTTGTTTATTTTCAAACTTTTGTTATTACTTAAAATCTGTAGTCAAATTGAGAATAGGTTAGTATTGTTTATATTTAATATTACGAGTATTTGTCTAAATTTGGTGAAATCTGTAACAATAGGACCATAATAATGTTGAAACTTATAATTTCAATTAATTACAGTCGAATTTCGACTACTGCGGGACCACTAGTTGTAATAAAGCGCTGTATTGCTAAATATATCACAAGGCGTCTATCGCTCAAAGTAGTTAGATTTGTTTATTTAAAGATTTCTAGTATTAGCTAAGATAGCCCTGCTTAAATGTAAGCCACAGCGAAAGCGAATAGTGTACCAATTTCGAAAGGACTCCCTATTTATCTAATTGCCTATAAACGATTCGAAAATCAGACAATACTCTGTGAAATGATTGCGCGTGGAGGCTAATTCTCACTGGTCATATTGCCTTTTAGATGTAAAAATTTTTTTTTTTTAAATCTTTTGATTTCAAAGGCTCTGATTAAAAACAATAGCCAAGGACTCCCGAACTCGCGTACGTCATGAATCCGGTACTAAAATTTTCACATTATAATATCTTATCTTATCTTATACCTTTAAACGAGCAATTCTTGTATATTATATACCTAGTCAGGTCATAAATTCTGTCACATGTTTAATGTAAAATAATTGAAACAAGTTTATTCATTATGTTACCATTCATATACCAAGATGAACTTAACAAAACATAGATTCTTATGACACTAAAGTTTATTCAAAATGACCTCCGTGATTTTGAATACAGGCCTTCAATCTGCGCGGCCAGTCGTCTATCGCAGCACGAACGAGGTCCATGTCAATATCGGCGGCTGCCTTAATCAAGGATGTCTTGAGTGACTCCAAATTGGGATGAGGCTTTGAGCACGCCTTTTCCTCCAAGTGTTGCCATATCTTGTAATCTAACGGATTCAAATCTGGACTGGAGGAGGGCCAGTCTTCGTGCCGGATGAAGTCGATTTCACGCGCCGCCAGCCAGTCTTGTGTGCTCTTCGCTCTATGAGCTGGCGCCGAATCTTGTTGGAATACCCAGTGCCTGTTATTGAACATGGTATGAGAAACAGGTTCCACAAGGTTCGTCAGGACTGTATTTTGATACACAACTGCATTCGTTTTTACACCTTTCTCACAAAAATGTACCTCTGTTAAGCCCCAATAAGAAACTCCCAACCATACCATGAGCGAGGATGGAAAATGACCTCGTTGGACACGCGGAATACGGTTGCTCGCTTCTTCACTACTGTGTGCGTACACCTTATCATTTTGTTTGTTGTAGCTCTCTTCTACGGTAAAAATTTTTTCATCCGAAAAAAGAATTTCCCGATATTTTTTTCCCGCGTACCGCTTCAACAAAGCGCGGCATCTCTTCAGTCTCAGGTCCATTAGACGAGCATTCAAACGATGTCCTGTTTTTCTTCGATATGCCCGAAGCCCTAAGTCTTCATTTAACACCCTTTTCACCGTGGTTCTGCTTAACCCCATCTGAAGGGCCAACAGTTTCTGCTTACGTTTGGGATTTCTTTGAATTCGCGCCTTCACAGCTTTTATCACTGCTGGAGTCCTAACAGACCGAGGGCGACCACTTCTTGACCTGTCATCTACACTAGAGTCTTCATTGTATCGTTTGATGGTACGATAAACGAATCTTTTGGTTATATTCAAAAGTTTCAGTATGTTAAAAATGTGAATTGGCGCGTAACCGCAACTATGCAACGCAATAACTGCAACACGGTCTTCTTTAAGCGTCCACTCCATATTTAAAAATGAGTAAAATTCTAAAAGTATACATTTTTATTTTCATGAACAATTCGAAATTCGAATTCAATAAACTTTTTTGTGGCCAGCATTCTAAAAGAAAAGTTTTTACTGTGTGACAATACTTATGACCTGACTAGGTATATAATCTGAATCTCGGAAACGGATTTTCATAAAATTTAGTATACAGGGGATTTCAGGGGCGATAAATCGATCTAGCTACGATTTATTATCAGAAAATGTCGTTTTATTCGTGTTTTCAATAATCAACTTAATGACTCTTCCTGACACCTTTTGCCGAATAATAATACTATTTTTCTTAATTGAGGGCAACTGACCGCTTTAAAGACACAACAAGATGGCGTTATCAAAAAAAAAAGTCATCTAGTTACAATTAAAAACGCACTAAATAAAATACAAAACATTATCTCTATAATGAACTTGTTATTTACTAAAGTTCGGTTCATTTAGAGGAAGAATTAACCATTTAGAAATTGATAAAAAAAATGTTTCGTGTTATTTTATTTTATGGTTTTTTTTTTCAATCGTTAAGGATCTCTTTTCCTATAAAAACAATCTCAAAAAATCTGTTCCAACAACAACGCAGTTTGTCACAACGAGTATATTATACCCAGAATAAGCTTTGAGATATACACGTACACATACAAAACCTATTCCATTGACCCGGGTGGGTGCGCAGCTGTTATTTTTAACGATAATAGTTTATTGAAGAGTTTTTTCAGTTACATGAATTTTCATGGCGTAACTATGGCCCAGCGTTGTTTCTGAATGATAAAGTTGTAATTTAAAAGGGTTCGTTGGCAAAGTGGCGTTGTTCTTTTATATATATATTCATTTAACCGATAAGGAAAATAGTTGTTACCATTAGTCAATTTTTATCATGCATCACTAACGCTGTAACAGATCTTAGTGAAAAAAAAAAAGTGAGCCGTCACGGGACGCTTGGCAGATGTGAAACATCGACATTATTTTGTAAAAGTAATATGCAGAAAAGAGCAGATTGTGATAGAAACTAAATATGTCATAATGATAATATAAAATATTACGAAAAAATAATTTGTTTTCAAGTAAAACACAGAGAATCGCACAGTCGATTGCGCATGGCGACGCGTCGCCACACCGTACACACTACTGCATATATACACCATCATATAGCGTGGCGACGCGTCGCCACGACATGCGTGGCCACGACAGAAATCGGTTTTAGTGCGGCTATAGATGTTTCACATCAAAAAAAACGTAACAGTACCTACTAACTGAACTCACCTAAATACAAATATGGAAATGTCGAACCATAACAGAAAAGTAAAATTAAAATAGAAAACGTTCCGTCGGAATAACTTTTACAAACTTTGATTCAGTCCCCGAAGTTCGGCTCTTAGAAATATTGCACGAATTCACTTTCCTTACATAGGGGCACATCTCGTTCGAGCGTGCAACGTATGTTCACACACGGACTTTTTCCTCCTACCTAATAGTTAGTAGCCTAAGGGGCTATTCCAACTACACGTGGATTAGTAAGTGAGCTACCGTATGTCTAAGAAGACTTGCTAGCACTAGACTTAGCAAGAGTAGTTCTTCACTGAATCTACCACTGGATCGGAATCGCGACCCACTGAGAAAATTCGGCGACAAACCCAGTGGGCTGCGTCTATGGACTAGGTTGCATATCGATTCGACGAGTCCAACGAGAATGGTAACCGATGGTTAGAAAGCCTAAAAGCATCAAGGAGCGGATCGTTATCGTGTCGCACCGCTTTTTCGTTGAAGCGTTCTGACGCTGTTTTCTGATAGGTACCTACGTATCAATTATAAATGGAGGTCGTCGTGAAGACCTGCATTCCTCACTTATCACGGTGCTTCGAGGACTGTTTTGCATTAGTGGGAATGGTTGACCTGCAGAGAGCTTATGTGAGTGCGAACTTTGTCCAAAAATACTGCTGCACACAAAATGTGATATTACATATTTGAGGTTGAGTGCCTATCAAAACCTACGGATATACCACAACGCGAATGATACTACGTACCTTGAGATATGAAGTCTAAATTCCAGTTTTATTATCATATATTATTATCGTTACTAAAATATTAGATTTTTTCTGACGTCTTCGTTTTTTAAATCAACAATGGCACTAGTCGCGCGGTCTTATACGATTATAGAAAATTTATACGAAAAATTAAAACGATTCAACAAAAGTAAAACGACAATATCATCAATGTAGTCGAAATTAATTAAATTTGCAACATTAAGGACAACATAAAAATTACCGGTCAAATTTTGATAACATCTAAATGGGCCCACATCAGAAGCGCAGACTTTCAAATAAAAAAAATTACCATCGAAACCGGTTCACCTAGAAAGAAGTTATGAGTGTTACGGAAAAAAGAAAAAAAATATAGAACCTATTTGTTTTTTTTTTTGAAGTCTTTTTTAAAATGAGCGTGAATGTCAAGAAAAATCATCCAAAAACAAGAAATTCTTAGCAAAACATTGAGTTTTAAATTCAATCTGCTTCGCTACCGACTTTGTTGGCGACAAACTTTTAAAATCAATACCTAGTACACGGATAATATTGGATACGGACACTTACCGCTGGGAAATCTCTTGACAGAATTGTTTTGGAATAGCTCATTTTAAAGTTGTGACAGCTTGTGGGATTACAAAGTCACCGGATATTATGTCAAAGCTTCTACTATATTCTCTAGATGAAAATATGTGACGATCTTAGTTTGATATAAAGCGTGCTTGGTAGCAACATTGTTGTGCAATATCACTATGAACACGAGTTTATTTGTAAGTAAAAATTAAGGTGTATTTTATTTCGTACTTCGAAAAACAATGACATCTTCGCGGCTCAAAATACGCTATAGGTACCACAAATAAGAAACTCGAAAATCCATTGAGCGCAATAGAAATTAAAAACAAAAAATACCATTAAACAACTTTACTGGGGGTATGGTGGTCTCGTGAACCCTCATAGGTAGGGATTCGACTTGTTTCTGCCAAGCTGGTTGGCGACATTCACTCAGTCAGGTGAGTCGGGAGCTACTTCACCTATATTGCTATATTGCTATTAACCATTAAACAATTCAACATCACTATACTTCGTCACTGATTTCAGAAAGAGAATATCTTTTTCCTACCTAATCGTTAGTAGCTTAAGGGGCTATTCCAACTTCACGCGGACCAGTAGGTAAGCTCACGGGCTCAGCCTGAGAGACTAACATTAGCCCTAGCAAGAGCAGTGCTTCGCTGCAACTACTACCGGATCGAAATCGCGACCTACTGAGAAGATCCGGCAAGAAACTCAGTGGGCTGTGTCTATGGGCTAGTTCGGTAATCGGTGCTTGAAGAGCCTAAAAAAACCGAGAGTGAATCCAGGGAATACGACAAGACATGTTTTGGGCATTGGCGGCTACGCTTTGCCCCGTCGCCTGGGTCGGATATGTATTATTACGCGCTGGGATTCGCGATAACTAATATCTCAACCGAAGTACAAATTAAAACTTTATTTAACTCTTAGAACGCTTATAGAACACTTTACAATTCGTAATTTCTTTCTTCCGCTTCGCTTCAGTTGAGCCGTTCGCTGTTTCGCTTTGAGTAGATTTCGATTACTAACCGCCTTCGTGTCATCTCTGCAACGCTTTTATAGTCGACACGACAT
This sequence comes from Bombyx mandarina, assembly GCF_003987935.1. The sequence goes on from NW_021011603.1 coordinate 50,223, forward strand.
CCCCAGGATTATCGAGAATATTCCTTACAGGTCGAGTAGTTTCGATGTGTTTCTGCTATTTGATAATAGATGGCGTTGTATTTCTCGAGCGTTCTCGATTTTACTAGTTCTTTTAATATTCTGCCATTCGACGATAGATGGCGTTACTCTCAGCGGCATAACAGTATGGTAGTTAGCGGTGGCCACGATAAGAGGGTTACGACACAGAGCTCATAAGTCCTGTCATATAAACATCGCTTTCATAATATAATGAAACTTAGTAGAATTATCTTTTGCGTTTATATTGTTTCGTTTTCTGGAATCGTAATATAATATCTGATTTATTAAAACAATTACACAGCAAAACATCGAACTCGTTCAGCAAGTCAGTGTAATGAAATAAATTGCGTGTATCAGAGATAAATGTTGTGTACGTATAAGGTTCCGTGAACCACATTTGTTAATTTTGTTATATAAAACAAATATATTTAGAATGCCTAAGAAATTAAAAGAACACATTGATTTTCTCGCCGAATCTTTCCAGTGGGTCGCTATTTAGTTAGTTTGCATAACCATACAAACTGTCAGATTGATAGGCTACCAGCGAATAAGTAATGAAAAAAAGTTGATTTCAATGAAGAAAATTCGAACTTATGTGAAGTATGGGATTTTAAAAAATAACCACTAGCACTACCTTATGATATTATACAATAAGATAAAATTAGATTGAAGTTTTAAATAAAGCGGGCGATATTCAGTGTACATTGCTGTGCATAATAATCTTATTGGCAGACTTTGCATAGTGAAATTGAGACTCCGGCTATGACACTCCGAATGTCTCAAGGCGAATTGTCAATATTGTCAGCGAACTTTAGCTGCCTCCATGATAAAAGTTGTGTACTAACAATCTGAAAAGTATGACATGTGACGGACACGCGTATTATTGTTCAAATATCTGAGAGTTCTAATATTTCCGTTCATGTTATGACAACACCTATATCGAGGGATGAAAGGCTATTTGGCTTAAGCGGCATTTTTATAATTTTACAGGAGAGAAATTTAAAGTCTAAAATTTGGGAAAAATTTGATATCAGCTCAAATAGCAATTGGGTAAACTTAATTGAAGTTCAATTAAAAATATTGAACTGTTGATGCTAATAGCAAATAAAACGCATCATTTATCTTTGTAATTGAATTGTAATTATTCCAGCTTATTTCAGCAATTAAATTTACCAAATAATAATCACAAACAAAATATGTTTTTCTTTCTCGTCTCATCTTTTGCGGATCTAGAAAACTATCAGGGCTAATTTAAAGAATCACATATAGTCTACGAATAATGACATCAATTTCATTCGACGTGCGGAATTCTAAAAATGGGCCAATCCTGAGCTGGACATCATTGAATTATGATTAATGGACCGCAAGGCTGCGTCACGACTGTCTGGCGAGCTTCCAAACGATGGATACTTGAGGGAACATGTTCCCGGAGACACAATAACGTCATAATATCGTACATAAGTCAGCTGGTAAATGGTATGAAAGTTGTCAATATATATCATTATATATTCGATGGTTTTCTATAGAAAATTGTGTTGATGTTACATGATTTCCAGCAAAGCTTTGCGTGCAAATACATATTAAGTTTTTTTACACTCGTCGGCGGCTTTTGGTTATTGAATGATTTATTTCTACGCCAGATCAAGCAAAAGACGGGGAGGGTGATGGGAGAGATGTGCTCCGCACTAAGCGCTTCACTTTCCCCCCTTTGCCTTTTCATGAGTTCTGTCTCATGTGAGGTTCGGACGTGGGCTGTTGAGCGACAGGAGGTTTTGGCCAGTTCGACTCCGACATGCCCCGCCCTCCATCCCCAGGGGAGGGCGGAAGTGCGGCGATTTCCTCCTGCCCAAAAAAAAAAGATCAAGCAAAAAAAACTATTACAGAAATACTTTTACGATTTAATCTCACCTTTATTATTGTTATTATATCATTTCCGACGACTCGAATAATTTTTGAAATCACTGACGACGCTGTTATTATTTCGTCGACATTTCAATTTTGTACGCAATAGTTTTAATTATATCTACGATTCACGAAAACCGATGGGAATATAACTAATAATAGTTTTGTTTTTTATTACAATAAGCACAATGACAAGTCGTTTGTATTGAAATAAACAATAATATGTGTTATTCTACAGACGATCGATTGTCAAAAACTGAACGATATTTTGCTACGTCGTTGCGTGACTTGGGATACCTCGACCGTACAATGAGCCGTTAAACTGAAAAATGTAAAAGCATTGTTATTTTGTCACTTTAAAAGGCTGAAGACAATACAGCCCGCCCGCGCGGTAAGTGGAGTGAACACCACGAATACCAGAGCCGCAGCTAACATAGAAACAAACTCTCCAAATAGATTTTGTTTATAATCCGTATGTTATATGTATATTTAGAGAGTCATTTCCAAATTTCCAATTATCATATATGTTTTCAGTATTTTCTGTACGCCATTCAATAACTTTAATTTAAGGAATAGTCTAAAATTAAATTCTGTGACTTAAAAACTGCGAACTGGGGGTCTTGAAATTTTAAAGATACATTGTCATACTTTTTTACCGCTTAGTTTACAGGTTAACTTAATGATTCTGAAACCAAGTTTCTTCGGACACCAGAAAAGGCTTTAACCTAAGACTGCATGTTATAGAAAAAAAACCATCTAAATTACATAATTTAGGCGATTCTGAATTCACGGCACAATTCGCAAACAAACGTACCATTTAACAATTGTCGGGGAAAAAAAAAGCGTTTAACTGTACGACTGAATCAGTCTATTTTGCTACGTCATCGGAATAATTTATCAACGTTCATGCAAATTCATTGAAAACGGCACAACTGCCTGCCTAAATAACGATTAAACGAACTATCTGAATCGAGCGATACAAAAACATACCGTGACGCGAATGTTGAGCATTCAATTAAATACTTTTAAGCTGCATGTGAAAATTACATCTCGTGATGAAATAACCCACAGACACAGCCCACTGAGTTTCTAGCCGGATCTTCTCAGAGGGTCGCGTTTCCGATCCGGTGGTAGATTCTGCGAAGCACTGCTTTTGCTAGGGTCAGTGTTAGCATCACTCCGGTTTGAGCCCCGTGAGCTCACCTACTAGTGAAGGTTACGCTGAAATAGCCTCTCAAGGCTATCAGCTTAGGTAGGAAGAAAAAAAAAGTGTACTTATTGAATTAAATGGGCCACTTTTACAAATGTATGTTCATCGATATGCCTTTGAATAGATTTAAAAAAATAGCTGAGTTTTCTTGGAAATTTTAATTGCTCGTACAAAAGGAAATTAAGACTATTAAACTTGTTCAATTTCTGAAATTAGTTTTAAAACAGAATCACATCAGGTCGGAGACTAATCTTGCACCAAACAAGAGAGAAGAGGGAATTGCATTACCGGTGATCTTGTTACTCCGGGCGGGTACCGCGTCGCATTACCGCAGGCACAATCGAATTAACTACGATATTGGTAGAATGGAGCCACACTCGCAGCACGCAATCGCGCCGGCTACGACTTTTGTTCATTAACCCACCTGACAAAATTAATAATTTTCGTGTTTAATTAAGAGAAAGTTAACTTCGACTGAGGGTCGGAGTGAAAATTTTATTTTATGCCAGGATTAAATTAGTGCGTTTGAGATTTTATAGTTTAATTTTGTATGCTGCGACTAAATTAAATTGAGTTTCGTCTCCGTTTGCTTGAATTATATTTTTGTTTGATGACATTGATAATAATTGAAACGAAAACCAATACGCAAAGCTTACATTATTATATAATATCAATCTAATTACAGGATAATGTTAGTGTTAAAATAAAAGACATTTCCTATAGACAAGAATTGTGATTAGGTTTTTTTTTTATAACATTTTAACATTTGGTCCGAAATTTATGGCACATTGTTCGATCTCATTACGAGACTTGTCACGTAAACTTGGAAATTGTGTATAATCAAATCCGACGCCCCCATGTTTCGATTTGATTAAAACTTTATTTAAGCAAGTGCATTGATTTTCTTTATGTATATTTCAGTACAGACAAACATTACTGTAGTTTGAGAGGAATTCAACCGATTTTAATCTATGATTTCTTCGGGTATGTTTTCTAAGGATGTACCAAAGAGTAAATAAATACTTACGTTACTTGGCTTGGCTTGCTTGACATCTAGATCGTGTTCAACGAAGCTATCCTATTCCTTCGGGGCTACTAGCAATAGGTAGGGCGGTACATAATTATGTACATAACAATTAACATTTATTTAGAAATTTAGTATTAATTTATATAGAATTAGTATTAGTTTAGTTCTTTAATTATTATTAAGATTATATTATAGAAACCATATGGTTCTGCTTCAAATGAAATTTAATGAAAACGCTCACTTAGGGCTCACGTAGGTGTGCTCTTTTTACCTACAGAGGCTCATAGTCCACCGAATTTCTGGTCGGATCTTCTCAGTGGCTCGGCTTCGATACAGACGTACTTTCTGCGAAGCACTGCTCTTGCTAAGGCTGGTGTTAGCAAATTCTCTCAAGTAGAGCCCGTGAGCTCACCTACACGTCAAGGTAAAGCTGAAATAGCCTCTCAAGCTATCAGCATAGGTAGGAAAAAAAATGTCTAAAACAATTTAAAAACCTGGTTAAATGAGCCCTTTGCTATGAATTATTTTAATGAAAATTCAAAATTAATCAAATTTATAAAAGTTGCTTTGACTGATTCGTCATTATCAGCAAAATTTTAGACAAGTGGTTAAAAAACATTCAACGAGAAAAAAAAGAGTTTTCGGTAATTCTGTTACTTGCATGGCACAGATTAAATGGAATTTTGGAGATAAAGCTTAAAGTAAAGTTTTTTTTTTTAAACTTGGGTTACAATTATCTCAGCCTGTCCACTGTCCACTGCTGAACATAGGCCTCACCAAGTGATCTCCAGTGCGGCCGGTCCGTTGCCACCAGCATCCAACGTAACCCAGTGATTCTTACAGGTCGTCGGTCCATCTCGTAGGTGGCCGTCCCACACTGCACTTGCCATTTATGTGGTCTCCACTCGAGGATCCCCCCAGCGGCGGTCCGATCCTCACGCTATGTGGCCTGCCCACTGCCACTTCAGCGTGCTAATCTTACGGGCTATGTCAGCAACTTTGGTTCTTCTACAGATCTACTCATTTCTGATTCGGTCTCGTAGAGAAATACCAACCATAGCCCTCTCCATAGCTCGCTGCGTGACACTGAGCTTCCTAAAAAAATCCCTGGGTTATAAACAAATGTATTATACGGCTACGTAGAGGTGCTACACGGAGGAAAAACCTCAAAGCATAGCCGATATAACCAAGAAACAAAAAGGAACCTTTTTTTTTTTTTTTTTTTTTTNGACGATATCGAAGGCGAGATCATCGACTAACGCGTCAAGCCGCCTGCCATTCGGGGTTGTGGTGTGTGAGTTCCACCTGATGTGTTTACAATTTAGGTCGCCCGCCAGAATGACAGAGCTCCCCATACCGAGCAGCGCCTCGATATCACTGCTTAGAACGATCTTATCCGGTGGAAGATAAACGGACGCGATAACGATCGGCGCGTGAAAAAGGAACCTAACGAGTCTTCATGGCTTTAACCTTTGGGCTATGTTGAAATCAAATTTTCGAATGTCAGTACTGTCACCTTTCAAATATGTCAAACGTAAAATGGTAAAAATCCGTAAAAAAAGATAACCTGAAAACAGAGTAAAGTTATAGAAAGGCCTTTCATAAGACATATTAAAGATATTTTAAGTGTATTTCCTATGACGTACATTTCTAGGTCTCCAATAAGCATTGAGTATGCAATGTTGCATTAAATGATTGTTATTTAAAAAAAGTTTATTAGAAAAAATATGATTGTGTAAGATATCGTACACCTTTTTAACTCCAACATGGTTTTAATCATAAAGTCAGTAGTACGCTCGTATCGGTCTACTATCCATATCATTAGATCGTACTGCGACAATAAATCAATTTATCAAAAAAATGAAGAGGGTCCACAACCCCGAATAATTCACGGCCAAGTCTATCCTGATTGGAGGAAACCATGGATTGAGAGGCAAGGAGAATGGAGAAGCAAATTATCAGTTTTTGTAGAAAAAAATCCTAGTCCAGACGTTTTATACGCTATGTCACAAATACCAAATTTAAATTTGAAAATAATCAGAGAATGGTGGGCTCACATGAGAAACATTCAAGAAGTGGAAAATCAGAAGTATCTCCATGAAAGAGTTGCTGCTTTGGGTTTCAATTTGGCTGCATTACATTTCTTCACATACAGACATGCTGCTGTCAGGTATATAATTCAGTAACTTAAAATAATTTTTATTCTAAAAACTAAAGTGCTAATTTTACAATTCAAGTAATAAAGATGAGGTATGAAAATTGGTACAGTAGTCACATTATGATGTTTAAGAAATCTAGATACTATACTTGCTGGGAAATTTCCCTACTAGGAATGAGCATTTTAAAAAATGTTTAAAATAAATAATTTTCTCAGTGGCTCAATTCCATTATAAAATGAACATTCTAGTTTTTCTGTTGTTAACCTTTACATGAAACTGAGGAGGCTGAGGAATGCTTGTTGTCATTGCTTTTATTTCACACATTTTTTATACAATGTGTGATTTATTATTAGTTTATGCTGGTTATTTGTTACTTGTTATTATTATTTGTTACTTTGATTGTTAACAAACTAAATGTAATAATAACTTTTTAATTCCAGATTAAAAGATTCAAGCGACTGGTTGAAAGGTGATATACTATCTCTGAAACTNAGGCTGAGGAATGCTTGTTGTCATTGCTTTTATTTCACACATTTTTTATACAATGTGTGATTTATTATTAGTTTATGCTGGTTATTTGTTACTTGTTATTATTATTTGTTACTTTGATTGTTAACAAACTAAATGTAATAATAACTTTTTAATTCCAGATTAAAAGATTCAAGCGACTGGTTGAAAGGTGATATACTATCTCTGAAACTACCAGATCATTATACTGAGGGTTATTATGTTGAAGCTATTGACTGCTCAAATTTCCATCGCGGTGGCATTCGCTATGAAGGCCTAGAAAATCTAAAAGGTCTCAATTTATTGAAATGGTTATCTTTAAGAAATAACAAACACGTTGATGTTTGGTGCTTAGATAGAGTAGCGGGATTGTCAGGCCAATCCTTGGAATATCTTGACATTAGAGGTTGTAAATTTTGCATTGGATGTATTAATGCATTAGCAAGAATGGAGGTTTTGAAATACTTACTTGTCTCTGATCCTGGTGATGACATGGCTCTTCAAGCAGGACTGTCAGTGTTAGAAGAAAACAATCCAAATTTGTTCATAAAAGCTGACTGACTTTTTAGTGTGTATTTTAGTTAATATATGTTGTAAATAAAGAATGGTACATTGTTTGTAAATAAACTGGTATTGTTTGCAAAAAATAACGAAATATCTTTAATATATAAATATTCCTTGGATAATACATTACAATGTGCTCGAGAGGACAGAAATATTAATAAAAAACACCATTGTTTTTAAGGATTTTTTTATGTTTTAACATAAGTTCGTACAATGATCCAATATGCTCCAACAAACTGTCCACAATGCTGATAAATTGAAAACGTGCGTACGTTCGTGTTCCGCTTCGATGTAATACAAGTGACAGTGAGAATAACAGTGCCATTTGTTGGTCCTTCATATAATTTTCGTTCAAAAACATTCACATCATAAATTTTCACTATTTTCCAATCTAATATACATTAAATCGATAATTATTAAACCTAAATAAAACATCTAAACAAGATATTTACATTTACGCCATTCCGACTAAACAACTAAGACTAATGCCTTGTGTAGAAATAAATAACGAATATGAAATGCTTCATTTAAAATATCCCTTTTCAAATAACTACTAACATTTCTTAAAATATACTTTAAATTGTTACATGCTTCAAAATTAATTCAGTCTAATAAAAAAAAACTGCTTATTATCCACTCTTTATTGACTGACAAAGCCTAGGAGATACAGAAATAGCACTTATCGAAATAAAATGATACAATATTATTGCTCCATAGTCACACACTAAGATTCGAAAGTCAATAAGGCACTAGCAATACGCAGCTTGCATACACATTCGTTTCATATTTGTTATTAAAACAACAATAGACACTTCGCTCACAAACTCAACCAGTTTCGCTATTACAAAATATCAACAAGGGAAAACTAAAAAGACAGATGGACAGCTTTTGACAAATCGAAACATTCAATACAAACAACGGTAAAAGTAAATCACGAAACTATTTCTCCAATTAATATTATTATTATGTTATGTATGGGAAGCAACAGATTGTATGTTATATGGAAGTAAAAATAAAAATAACATTGGTCGTTTTCTTATAAAAGTCGTGTACACATTAAAGTTGTAGTCCTCGAGCTCTAATTGAACAATTCAAATTCGAAGAGTGTGTTGCTACATAATTTGAGTACAGTAATTTACTGTGTACTTATAAGAAAACAAACGAAGAGATTGCATATAAATAAAAATCGTAAAATCGCAACTAAATATATTGCATTAAATAAAATCACCGATTTATTAAAAAATATATATGTATATACATAAACATTTATACTGTATAAATGAAAGCGGTATCTCAAAAGCTTAAGGGAAACAGGCATTGGAATATTAAGCATCATTATGAATATAATTAGAAAATAAAAGATCGATCCTAGTGAAATCGACATCCCACAATACGCATCTCTACTATTGGTTAACTGGTAACAAAACAGCACTATATAATGTGATTTAAAAAAAAACGTAGGACAACTAAGAAGCGACTCAACTGACTGACGCGTAGTATTAGAATTATACCAAAAACTGTAAAACGAAAAATTAAATAAAAAAAAAATTCACAGATCTTCTGTAGAATATCAACAATGCCGAGTTTTGGTATGACTACTAATATGTACGCGATTACAGAGGAATATTATAACAGTGCGAAAATATCTCTTATATTTATTTAATAAATTCATTTTCATTTCCAGACTCCTAAAGCAATTATGTACAAACTATTAATTATCGTCCCAAAGAGATCATTTAAAAAATACAATTTTGATATATACACATATATTTTATTGGCCGAAAATTTCATGAGTATATAAACTACATATTTCTCTCTTTTTTCTCTCAATTTATCTACAAGAATTAGCATTACCTAAATTATAAGAAAATCCCTAATTACTTTGAGAGCCGGGAATACTTAGCACTAATTAGAATTATTTTTCTAATATTTACAATGAGATTATAACGTATTTCATTTATCTAGTGTCGTTAATGATTTGAGCTGTTTGTATATAAACAATTCATGGATAATTAAATTTTCATACATTTTAATGATGCTTTCTATTAAACTTTGTTTTTTGCAATTAAAGTTTATATCCATTTTATATTCATTTTAAGCTAAATTTAAATATTAANAATTAGAATTATTTTTCTAATATTTACAATGAGATTATAACGTATTTCATTTATCTAGTGTCGTTAATGATTTGAGCTGTTTGTATATAAACAATTCATGGATAATTAAATTTTCATACATTTTAATGATGCTTTCTATTAAACTTTGTTTTTTGCAATTAAAGTTTATATCCATTTTATATTCATTTTAAGCTAAATTTAAATATTAACCTCGGCACGATAACACGTGCCTCGCAAAGTTTCATGTTAAACTCCGAAGTGTTTTCAAAGTATTTAAATAAATATGCGCATCTAATAAATGATAAAAAACACAAAAAAAAATCTATTCAAACACATGGAAGACTAACATCACAACATAAATATAGAAAACGATACAAAATATTCTTAAACAATAACATAACATGAATGCACCAATATTTATTTATAATATACATATATCGTTACTTTGTCGTAATGTATGTACACAACGTACATGCAATATTGTCACATCGCACCATTTTCTGTGATCAATTTCTATTCGTTAAAAATTACGGTTCGACTCTAATTTTGTATTAATTAATTAGGAAAGTCATTAACAGGTTAATTCAAATGTTGATTTTAATATGAGCAAACAAACAAAAACCATTAATGATTATGATTATTAGGAAAACATGATCTGTTGCAAACTCAAAACCGTGACTTTCATAAATCAAATGTTGCCATGTATCAAACATTATGCAACATTACTTCATAACAAGATTATATTATACTATAGTCATATAAATGCAGGATCGATTTAACAATAATTATTGACTACATATAAAAATCACCACAGCAAACAGATTCGACATTTAGTCAACTGTTATAATTGCACTTATCCAATTAACCCATAATTTGTATATTAATATGTTTTGATTAAAACACAGTGTATTTTATTTGTATGTAAGATATGACATGTTACCCAACAAAATTTATTGATATTGAATTATTTATATGGCTTTAACTATAAATTTTAAATGTAGGTATATACTCTACATACGATTTATTAAAAGATTAACTGTTTTGAGAATATTCAAACGAAATACTTATTTACTTTGGCGTACGGAAATACCAAATCTGTGACAAGAGACACAGGTTACGTATGTGTGCGATTTCATTTATACACTCACACATCACCGTTCACGCTTAAAATACTATACATGTAAAATGTACTGAGATCGTGCCAAAATGACGATGTACTCGGCATGTTCTTAAAAAAAAAAAAAAAAAATCGTTCGTCAAATCTTTCGGGTTCCGCGAAACAATTCGATAGATTGCGGACGAATCACGCTCCATTCCATATTCAAAATGACATTGCAAAACGTTCCCAGACGTTTGCACGGCTAAATTTCTCCATTGATAAAATTTACCAAACTTTATATAGGGCTCTTTCGATAAACATAATAGAATGTTTCGTTCTAAAATAAAAAATTCAATATAATTAACACTACAATTACATATTAATATGTATTCCGAAAACGCTTATTATTTACAAACGAAATAATAATTACAAAAGCATCGATATTAACATTTGTTACATTCGAATTTTAAAATGTCTCTTTTTCATTATCGTAACAGTAAGCGAATGATTAATGTTTCCATCCTGTGAGTTAGTATTGTTTGGTGTGCGATACAAAATTATCATGCCAATTTGATACAAAACTTTCACACCCTGTTTATATTAACACCTGTCCTCTTTCACGCTTGCTTATCAAATTTAGAACAAGGTAGACAGAAACACGTAAAACATACAAAAACAAAAACAACTGTGTGCTCAGTGCGAGTTTTTTAACGTTCTCGATAGCGTAAAAGTTAGTCCAATTTTGTATGCAATTGGAACAGCGCCCCTAGCGGCAAACGTACGCAAACGATCCCATTCCATACAAATATGAGCTAACTTTTACGCTATCGAGAACGTTAAAAAACTCGCACTAAGCACACAGTTCGCTGTCACTGCGATACACAATAATAAATTCACAACATTGCAACAATGGAATTTATATTTATGAAAACCCTTTCGCACCATACAGAATATCCTAAGAAAACAGACTTTTTAATGATTTTTTTTTGTAGTTTTAATCTAATAAAACCTTTTTCTTTTATTATTTTATGATTTTAAATGTGCGTGTGAACCATGAACGCATTCATTAGCATTATATATTTCACTAGAACGTTTCATGTCGAAGTGCGAAAACCTCATACACAACCATATTCTTTACACGTTACAGAACATCTCTACTCTAACAACGAATTGTTTTGAAAACAATTTAGTAAGAAATTATTATAATAATTATTTTTTTATTAAAATTGTGGTCACCATTTCTCTCACTCCTGCACTACAATGGAGATGGTGTAACGTCGTCGCTAACTGGCCGTCGACGTGGAATGCAATGGAGCCGACACGAGTGGCGAATTCACATCTGTAACAGAAGTAATTCGTATTTAGCAAAAAAAAAATTGATTGCATAGATGGGTGGACGAGCACACAGCACACCTGGTGTTAAGTGGTTATCGGAGCCCATAAAAATCTACAACGCAAATGCCGCCACCCAACTTGAGATATGAGTTCTAAGGTCTCACTTTTAACGTCACTACCCGCCTGTGGGATTCGAACACCGGTGCATCGCTAGATAAGACGTCCGGTGCATTCGCATCTAGCGATGCACCGGACGTCTTATCCTTTAGGCCACGACGACTCAGTGACGTGTATTCCTTAACAAAGAGCTCAACTTTCCCAACGACTTCCCAGTAACCTGTTCCAACAACCCGGAACAAATACTAGTGTCCGCTCCTATAGTGGGGATTACTTGCTATGTAACTTCTAGTGTAGGAGTATTCTCGTATAACGCGCCCGTATAACCCCATATAACGCGTTGTACACAAATGATTCGCGTTTAAAAACTTGAAAGTGAAAAATTTGTATCCCATTAAAGGGGATTTCAATTTAATATCAATCTTATAACAAAAACAATTGTGACGATGTACCTGAAATTAATTATGAAGTGTACAAATCATTAAAAATAACAGAACATAACTAGTATACTATATCTAGTACCTATCTATAGCTATGTTTGTAAACCATTACAAACATTTAAAATCAATTGGAGTTTTATTGTAGCATTTGTGTTTTATTTGCAATATTATATAGGTATATGAATCATAAAATCGAAAATGAAGTCGATAGGTATAATAAATTATATTCTATTACATAGGTACATAATATTGTCAGATACTGTATTTTATCGCAAACCCTAAGAAATAGATATAAAATTTCGAATCGGGCAGACGTGGCGCCGTGGCTTAGTTGGTTAAAGCGCCTGTCTAGTAAACAGGAGATCGCGAGTTCGAATCTCGCCGGGGCCTGTCTTAGAGGACAAGTTTTTTGTATTCTTTTATATTACTCAAAAATGAAGAGATCTTTGAACAAAATTGTAATCAAACCTGAATCATATTATTTATTTTTGTTGTTATTATATCATTTTAATTTAGCGTAAAACAGCTATGCCTTAATTTACAAAAAATCCTTTTTTTTATTGTTAAGCATTTTTTATTCATTTTCACAATATTAATTTCAAGAATTGTCTCAAAGCAATGTTCCCTTAGTCAATAGTGCGTGTACTAAATAATTACTACCTTTATCACTAGATAGTATAAAACAAAATCGCTTTCTCTGTCCCTATATCCCTATGTATTCTTAAATCTTTAAAACTACGCAGCGGATTTTGATGCGGTTTTTTTTAATAGATAGAGTGATTGAAGAGGAAGGTTTATATGTATAATAACATCAATTAAATAGTGGAGAAATCAATAATAAACTACAGTTTCCGAAGCGAAGCGAGGGCGGGTCGCTAATTATAGATATAAAACTTTTTTCAATGATCATTTTTAAGTGCTAAACAGCCATGCTTTAGGTTTGTAATATTTTCTGGAAACTTACTCGTCGGTGTGTTGACCTCCGAATGCGGTGTCAAGTTGTTCGACTGCGCCATCAGCTTTTGTCGAACTTCGCGTATCTTCAATTGCAGGGATGTTTTTGTTGGGAATATGTCCATGTGAGTTGCCTGTGTGATAATTGAAACTGATAAGTACGAATTGAACTTAGTTCAGAACTTAGTACTGTTGGTAGGACCTCTTGTGAGTCCGCACGGGTAGGTACCAACACCCTGCCTATTTCTGCCGTGAAGCAGTAATGCGTTTCGGTTTGGAGGGTGGGGCAGCCGTTGTAATTATACTGAGACCTTAGAACTTACATCTCAAGGTGGGTGACAGCATTTACGTTGTAGCTATCTATGGGCGAACTATTTTGCAACAAAAAATATTTCATTGTAAACATTGTTTGTATTTGTAATTTGTCTTGACTTGTATATAAATAATACCCGTAAGTTATTTATAATAAGTGTCTGTAATATAACTTGCTGTATATTTGAAATTATATAAAACAGACAAGGCTGTATGGGCTTAGATCCCCTTGCCTTTCCTAATGAGGAAAAACTTAACACCAGGGAGCCGTGAGCTCGTCCACCCAACTAAGCAATAAATAAAAATCGGTAAAAAAACTTTTAAGTTAAACGGTTTTATTTTATGTGCACTGCAAACTACAAAATAAATAAATAGCTACTTACCTATAAACCTACGTAGGTCATCTCGGTCATTAATATCTCTGATGGTAGTGGTTGTCATAACATGAACCATGTCAGCGGCCGAAAGGCAGTTCATGAAAGAACACTAACACCAGGGTTTGCTTGGTAGGTAAACTAAGCACACACTATAACAAGTAGGTATTTTGACATTCTAGTTCAGAAATATTTTAGTACTAGGCAGAATAGCTTTTAGGCATATTAGACTAAAATAAAAACGTGGGGCCCCTCTGAAATCATATCTATGGCAGAGCATATCTTATACTTTGGTAGATCATGAGCTCGGCGTTCGCTGGTGAAGCCGCCACGGCTGGTTATTGATGGTCAAAACCTCCAGTTACGATTATAGTAAGTCGATTCAGCGGACCCTGGACTCCGGAGCTATGAGGTTTT
>NW_021011603.1:64839-193571 GCF_003987935.1 Bombyx mandarina
GTGCAGTGTTGATAGCTTCAGGTACTCATCTTTTCATATTGCACTTATATTTGAACAAAAGGCGTACCCGGAATTTTTGGATCTCAATACATTTCTCTCGGTCACGTCTTAGTTGATGTTGTAAGGAATTGAAAAGTTTTTTTATATCAGAGAGCGACTGTAGTTGCCCTCTCTCAAACCAAAATAAATTCTAATTGTCCTAACGAAAAATTATTCATTATAACGAAAAAAGGAAATCACAACGACAATCAGCAGAGTTAGGTAAGTACGATAAACGGAACACTAGTTAGTATATAATAAACATGGTCAAAATGACCAAGATAGCTTCCAGAGACAAACAACATGTTTACATATTTTCTACTACCCAAGTAATGGCTGCTTAACTAGTTTCCTCAATTAAATAATGTTAACTATCTCAATAATAGAGAGATTGCTAATTAGGAGACCTACTAAATTATTGTTGTTAGGTATATTGTAATTAATGGGTACAAATTACGTGCTTCTTTACTTACTAATCCATATCAAATTCTATACTTAAAAGGCACTTACGAAAAAAAAAAAAAAGGTTTTATTCTATCTATTTATTCATTTTTTTCCGATCCATCTATTGGCCAGAGTTTGCAACTTATGCACATGTTCATAGCATCAAATGATAGTAGAGTAGACAAGGTGTAAGGAAAATAAAGTTTCAAAGCGGACGCTCGCGGTAACTTAGCAGCGAATTTAATTAATTGACCCGCTTCCATACAAAATAAATCACAAAACACCATTTTTTGACCAAACTATAAAGTTTTTGTAATTTTTCCTAAAACAATTATTAATTGAGATTAACGAGCCTATCATCCTACATAAAGAAAAAATTAAAAAACAAATTATGCCTAAGTCCACTAAAATCATAGTACGACCCACTCTGCGCGCGCGAGCCACGGATCGAGGCGGTCAGTCGCGGCGAATAGTGCAGTGGATTAAATGAGTTTAGTTGTTTTCGCCGCGAAAAATTAACGCCGGAAATTTATATTTTTTATTATTTTTTATTTTATATTTTAAAGTCGTCGTGGCCTAACGGCACGCCGGTGCAATCGGTTGAGCGATGCACCGGATGTTCGAATACAGGCGGGACCAATTTTTGTAATGAAATATGTACTCAACAAATGTTCACGATTGTTTCTATTTCCCGGTGAAGGAATAACATCGTGTAATAAAAATGAAATGCCTCAAAATATATAATTTGCGTAATTACTGGTGGTAGGACCTCTTGTGAGTCCACACGGGTGGGTACTACCACCCTGCCTATTTCTGCCGTGAAGTAGTAATGCGTTTCGGTTTGAAGGGTGAGGCAGCCATTATAACTATACTTGAGACCTTAGAACTTATATCTCAAGGTGGGTGGCGCATTTACGTTGTGGATGTCTATGGGCTCCAGTAACCACTTAACACAAGGTGGGCTGTGAGCTCGTCCACCCATCTAAGCAATAAAAAAAAATTAGCTGAAATACTAGCTAGACCAGCTATTTGGAAGTCTAGCCACCCAAAGTATTTCTCGTACTTCTTGTGGAATTCTCCATCTTTAGGTATACTCCGATTCTTATTCAAATCATGTACTTCACAATATTTTCCAAATAATAGGTCCTGAACCAAAAAGCTATTAATTTGTAAGCAATATCGAGATAATTTCGATATAGACATTTCGCTGTCGGACTTCCTTACTAGTCGCGGCGGCGAACGTGAGTACCCGTGGCCTGCAAACGGTTGGGCGCGAATGGTCGCCTGGTCCACCGCTTCGCTGTTCGCACCGCCGATCCCCGTGGCCAGGCCGTAACTTCTAGTGTAGGAGTATTCTCGTATAACCTGCCCTTATGACCCCATTATAACGCGTTGTACATAAATGATTCACGTTTAAAAACTTGAAAGTGAAAAATTGTATCCCATTAAAGGGGATTTAAATTTAATATCAATCTTATAACAAAAACAATTGTGACGATGTACCTGAAATTAATTATGAAGTGTACAAATCATTAAAAATAACAGTACATAACTAGTATAATATATCTAGTACGTATCTATAGCTATGTTTGTAAACCATTACAAACATTTAAAATCAATTAGAGTTTTACTGTTGCATTTGTGTTTTATTTGCAATATTATATAGGTATATGAATCATAAAATCGAAAATGAAGTCGATATAATAAATTATATTCTATTACATACTTTCATAATATTGTCAGATATTGTATTTTATCGCAAACCCTAAGAAATAGATATAAAATTTCGAATCGGGCAGACGTGGCGCCGTGGCTTAGTTGGTTAAAGCGCCTGTCTAGTAAACAGGAGATCGCGAGTTCGAATCTCGCCGGGGCCTGTCGTAGAGGACAAGTTTTTTGTATTTCTTTATATTACTCAAAAATGAGAGATCTTTGAACAAAATTGTAATCAAACCTGAATCATATTATTTATTTTTGTTGTTATTATATCATTTTAATTTAACGTAAAACAGCTATGCCTTAATTTACAAAAAATACTTTTTTTTATTGTTAAGCATTTTTTATTCATTTTCACAATATTAATTTCAAGAATTGTCTCGAAGCAATGTTCCCTTAGTCAACAGTGCGTGTACTAAATAATTACTACCTTTATCATTAGATAGTATAAAACAAAGTCGCTTTCTCTGTCTCTATATCCCTATGTATGCTTAAATCTTTAAAACTACGCAACGGATTTTGATGCGGTTTTTTTTAATAGATAGAGTGATTGAAGAAGAAGGTTTATATGTATAATAACATCCATTAAATAGTGGAGAAATCAATAATAAACTACAGTTTCCGAAGCGAAGTGAGGGTGGGTCGCTAGTTATAGATATAAAACTTGATCATTTTTAAGTGCTAAACAGCTATGCTTTAGGATAGTAATATTTCCTGGAAACTTACTCGTCGGTGTGTTGACCTCCGAATGCGGTGTCAAGTTGTTCGACTGCGCCATCAGCTTTTGTCGAACTTCGCGTATCTTCAATTGCAGGGATGTTTTTGTTGGGAATATGTCCATGTGAGTTGCCTGTGTGATAATCGAAACTGATAAGTACAAATTGAACTTATGGATTGGAATTACTATTTTAGTACTGTTGGTAGGACCTCTTGTGAGTCCGCACGGGTAGGTACCAACACCCTGCCTATTTCTGCCGTGAAGCAATGCGTTTCGGTTTAAAGGGTGGGGCAGCCGTTGTAACTATACGGAGACCGTAGAACTCACATCTCAAGGTGGGTGACAGCGTTTACGTTGTAGCTATCTATGGGCGAACTGTTTTGCAACAAAAAATATTTCATTGTAAACATTGTTTATATTTGTAATTTGTCTTGACTTGTATATAATAAGTGTCTGTAATATAACTTGCTGTATATTTGAAATTATATAAAACAGACAAGGCTGCATGGGCTTAGATCCCCTTGCCTTTCCTAATGAGGAAAAACTTAACACCAGGGGGCCGTGAGCTCGTCCACCCAACTAAGGAATAAAAAATGTGCCTCACCTGGAAATTGGTCGTTGCCTGTGTCGTCGGGAACATGCCGTGGTCCTTGAACAGCTTGAGCACGAGGTGGCGGCGCTGCTCCAACACCTTGCGGTGGCCGGCCTCGCCGCGCGGGCCCGACACCGGCGTGCGCGGCGACATCTCCTCCGCGCTCTCCGACACTGTACATACGCAACCGTCACTCTACGGGCAACCCCTAGCCGTGGCTAGACCGTAGTCGTGGAGCCAAAACCTAATTGGATCGTGAGATTACATAGACCTAAGCAAGACTATGCTCATATGTGATCATTCCAAAAATATATTATTGGTGATTTATTTTTATAAACTTGTAGTAGGTATATTGCTCTCTTACATTGAAATATTTTCACACATATTTTAATCCAATTTTTAAAGCCGCACTGTTAACGATCAGAATGATTGAGTTTGAGTCAAACTGGAGACTATCGACTGATTAATATGGAAAAATAACTTGTATATGTCCCTAATTATGGTACTAATTATTTCTGAATTATATATGTATCCCCTTTTACAATCAACATCAGGTCATTAAGGATACTTAATAAAAAATATAGTTTATAAAAGCTTCTATATCAGAAAGATACATGTAAAAAGTTTTAATTCTTTTAACATACCTCGAAACGTCTCTAGATTGAAGTCCGGTCCGAAAAACGTGTTCCCGACCAGCTTGTTGGTGGAGGTGTGCGGGGTCGGGATGCCGTTCCCGTTCAGCACTTCCGATTCTATTTGAGGCGTCACGATCGTATTGCCTTCGTCGTCTGAAATTTAACTAAAATTTAGATACTGGTGGTAGGACCTCTTGTGAGTCCGCAGAGGTAGATACCACCACCCCGCCTATTTCTGCCGTGAAGCAGTAACGCGTTTCGGTTTGAAGGGCGGGGCAGCCTTGTAACTATACTGAGATCTTAGAACTTATATCTCAAGGTGGGTGGCGCATTTACGTTGTAGATGTCTATGGGCTCCAGTAACCACATAACACCAAGTGGGCTGTGAGTTCGTCCAACCATTTAAGCAATAAAAAAATAAAAAAACTTATGTGTTAAAGAAAAATGTTTAGAAGTTTTCAATACAGTATTTAATTTTTTAGGTTTATTGAAACCGTTTGAGAGCCCGTGAAATATTTGGCTATCGAGAATCGCAAGCGAGTACTGTATACCTCACTTACCTATACCAAGCTTCTTCTTCCTGAGATAGAGCTGCGGACTCCGCGGCACGACCATCGCGCTAGGGCTGCACGCCTCCGGCTTGAATTGCGGCAGGGTGCTGAATTTCTGCTCGAAATTCACCGTTTCCAGCACTCTGAACGAATCAAACAAACGCTTTTATCAACACAATATCTTAAACTACAATAATCAATGCAATTCTAGCGAAATGAATTGGACCATTCCAAAAAGTCGTTACAGTTATTTTACGTATTACGTGACATTTAGATCCTGGTCTAGACGGTGACTTTACATAGCTCCATACTTCGTAGCGAAATTTTGAACATTTTTGCCTTGGTATAGTTCCATTTCCTAAAGCATCTTGGTCCCCCGCGCGCAGCGCCATTGCAGGAGTTGACACTACACTACTATCAAATTAGCAATCGAATACTGCCTTTATTGACATACGTACAAAGACTAGTTTTACTTCTCGAACATAAATCGACATGTAGCGTTTGGTAGTCGTAGTTAGTAGAAACTCAGTGGGCTGGGTCTGAGGGTTAATTTACTCGTCGAGCCCTTCGTCGCAAGCGACGGGTTCGACGAGAACGGTGACCGGTGCTTGAAGTACCTAAAAGCACCGTTAGTGGATCGGGAGGATCCGAAATGACGTGTTTGGGGCGACGTCGACTGCTTTCCATTCTGTCCGCAGGATCGGGAATGTAGTTACCGGAGGCCACGATGAGAGGGTTCTCATATCGTGCCGCTTTATCGAAGTGGAACGCAGATCAATTGAACACGTAAGTGTGCGTACTTGTCACGTCCATCTTCGTTGCCTTTCTTGAAGAGGCTCTTCTTGTGCGAGGGACTGGGCAGGTTGTCGGCGGAGGGGGGCGGCTGCGGCGAGGGCGACGGCTCGTTCATGTTCTGATTCAGTTGATGCGACGCGTTGCTGCTGTCCGGGAGCGGAGCAGTCTGCTCGTTGGAGTTCGATGAGCTCGTCGAGGTGCCTGCGCAGATCATCATATTACATTGATTTTTTTTTAGGAATTTTATGACCTGGTAACTAAGACCTTTAAGTCATGTCTTATTTTAATTTATATTCTTATTTTTATGAGAAATTATAATATGGAAAGAAATGAAATAATACTGATTAATTTGAGACATTAATCAACTGAGACGAAATGAAATGATATGGAATGAAATATAATCTCAGTAAAATGGTGGTCATTTACTGAGACTTTTTCAGTTCAATTTTTAGGAGGATCCCCAGAAATTACGTTCAGCGGCTTTGTTTAATTTTCCCACATTTGTGCACTTTCACAGATACTAAACAATCAATAAACCACCGTTATTACACATTTAAACCTGAAGAATCACTAAATAGACAAAATAAAACAAATCACACAACTACACTCCTCGCGTTCCCGCCAAAAAGTCCAGCATTAATGATGCGCCGCGAGATTTACTTATTTAAATTGCTTTTATTTAATTAATCGAAATCTAATAAACTAACATTATCTTCTCCTATTTATTAAGAATATAGTTATCATTCTAATTATAGTTATCAAAATTCGTACACAATTGCTGCAAATCTCGATAGATCAATGTAATTTGAATAATCGTAAATGTTGGAATAGTGGTAAGTTACCTATCTACTAAATCAGTTTTTCAATAGCGTTTTATGCTAAGTAGATCGGGTGAACGTGATATGGTTAAATATATTTTTTGTATACTAACCCCGACTGAGTCTCTTTTGCAAAGGCGCCCGTCCAAGCTGCGCAGGCGTGGGCGCCAGCGGGAAAGGGCGGGTTTCCTCCACTTCCCCCCACTCACTAGAACAAAATAGATTATTGACAATGCATATATGCCATAAAAAATTTTATTGCTTAGATGGGTTGATAACCTTACAGCCCACCTGGTGTTAAGTGGTTACTGGAGCCAATAAACACCTACGACGTAAATGCGCCACCCACCTTGAGATATAAGTTCTAAGGCCTCAGTATAGTTACAACGGCTGCCCCACCCTTCGAACCGAAACGCATTACTGCTTCACGGCAGAAATAGGTAGGGTGGTGGTACCTACCCGTGCGAACTCATAAGAGGTCCTACCACCAGTAAGGTCCTACCACCAGTAAGTCCTACCACCAGTAACAGCATGCAGATATAGTTACATTAATGTCGAAGTGTGTTCCTATGACGTACGTAGGTACCACCATCCTGCCTATTTCTGCTGCGAAGCAGTAATGCCTTGTGGTTTAAAGGGTGCAGCTGTCCAACAAGGTTACTATAAAACTGAGACTACACACAGAGTACTAATCAATAAAAAAAATTGTTACCGCAGCCAATTAGCAATACAAATAAAATGCTGTCAATCAACTTAAATCTTTCAATATTACTCACGATATGGGTTTGGGTAAGGGATGACTGTTGCTCTGAGAGACGATCACGGTTGGACCATTTTGCATGTTCAATTGATGCTGCAGTTGCGTCTGTTGTTGGTGTTGTTGCTGCTGATGTTGTTGTTGTTGCTGATACTGTTGTTGTTGAATATGTTGCTGTTGTTGTTGATGTTGTTGCTGTTGCTGTTGCTGCTGGTGCTGGTGCTGTTGCTGATGCTGTTGTTGATGTTGCTGTTGCTGTTGATGCTGGTGTTGCTGTTGTTGCTGTTGATTTGTCTGAGTTGCGGGGCTGCTTGTATCTACTTTAGGAACACATATCCTTTTATAAGACTAATATTTTTTTTATTTCTTAAATATATAATATACAATTAAATAATGAAATACAAATGAAGTTTGATATTCAAATGTACTCAAAAAGAGAGGTAGCCATAAAACGTGACAAAATAATGCTTTATTACCATCAACCTACCTTTCTCATACGCGAGGTAGTTGACTGTTCCAGTTTGAAAGGTTGGCCACGGATATACAATGTATTAAAGATTTCATCCTCATGTACCAAGATGGATGGCAGTAGTCCAATTAATACGAGGTGAGCAGTAAGTGAGCTTGTCTGATCATTTCCAAACGTTTTTTTTGCTTAGATGGGTGGACGAGCTCACAGCCGACCTGGTGTTAAATGTTTACTGCAGCCCATAGACATCTACATCGTAAATGCGCCACCCACCTTGAGATATAAGTTCTAAGGTCTCAAGTATAGTTACAACGGCCGCCCCGCCCTTCAAACCGAAACACATTACTGCTTCAAGGCAGAAATAGGCATGGTGGCGGTACCTACCCGCGCGGCCTCGCAAGACGTCCTGCCACCAGTAATTACGCAAATTATAATGTTGCGGGTTTTGATTTTTATTACACGAAGTTATTCCTTCACCGTGGAAGTAAATCGTAAACATTTGTGAAGTACGTATTTCATTAGAAAAATTGGTACCCGCCTGCGGGATTCGAACACCGTTGCATCGCTACATAGGAATGCACCGGCCATCTTATCCTTTAGGCCACGACGACTGTTATCTTTCTACGAGTACCTACCTATACGGGTATTGACCAATGTCTAAGAGAAAAAAAAACATCGACGCTTGAAAGGCAAACGTGACTAAGCGACAATGCGTGAACTTTACAGTAGACTTATTTAATGTTGAAATACCTGACAAAAAATATATTTTAACGAATCTAGCTGTAGGATTGAAATGATTTTAATAGACCGAGGAAATATATTTTTTTTTGCGCATCGAATATGGTTATTGCCTATCATTTATGTATAAAGCAGTTATTGTCGCTTAGTCACGTTTTTCGCCTTTCAAGCGTCGCTATATATCCTCACAAGAGGTCCTACCACCAGTACAAACGTATTTAAGCATACCCGTGTTGAAGTGCGGTAGATACAGTCTCTGCAAGTGAACGTAGTGCAGAGGCTGTTGATGCATCTCGGTGTGCGCGCCGTCGCTGGCCTCGCTCGGCTTCAGCAGCAAGTTGCCCGATGCGTCCACCGACAACGTTAGCGGACCTATAAAATTATTATCATTAATTTCGATTGAGCATTCCGTTGACATTTTATGGATATTTTTTAAGTGGTACGGGGAAATGTTTTTAACTAAAGCATATATTTTTAATAAATCGTCAACTGGCACGTGGGTTGAACCAATTTGTGGTAAACAATACTTTTAGGTTCACGCTTACACGTAACTAATTATTACTACCCCGTAAGTGAATCTCAAAGTCTATCAAAAACTTTAACTAAAACTTTAACTTTCTCTTAATTCTGGTTACTGATTTTACTTCATATATTTAACATTTTTGGCAATTAAAATCTAAAGGACTACAATTAAATCGAGTCTAATGTCTATTTTTGGAAATTTAGTGTGATATCCTATACTTCTTGAACAATCAATGTAATTTGCACGTATGAAATCGAAATATCGCTCATTACTTTCGATATTTACATGATTGTAAATATCGAAAATAATGAGTGATCTAAAACACAAGGAAACTCACACAGAGGATTATCAGCGATCGTCTTCTTTACAAATGTGACACTCCTCAATAGAGCGTTACTCAGAGCTGATGTTGTCGAAGTTTGTTGAGTCGATTGATTCGGCATCGATATGCCGCTCGATATAACTTGCACACCACTAGTGGCGGTTGGGGAGTTCATTATCGACGCTATGGCGTTATCGAGAGCGGCTTGCGTCGATAGATTGGGCGTGTTTAGTGTTATCCCTTGAACGCTGGTGGCGAGGCTCTGCGTGCTGTTAGCGGTTGGCTGGCTCTGTGGCGGCTGCGGTACGTGAGGAGAGCTAGGTACTTGGTTGGGCATAGCCGTCTTGTTCACTGTGCTGAACGCTGTCCACTGGCGGTGACCGTCGCCTGTCCAAATAAAAAACAAGTTTTAGAAATAAGCACCTAAAGTTCGAGTCCACTGATGGCATTTTTTTTTATGATTGAAGGATTACTGGTGGCCCGGAGGCCTTTCCAGTTTCACCAGGACAGGTCGGCGAGCAAAGGCTCAGCCAGGAGGGGTGGGATTTGCTAACAGCTGCCCGAGCGCCTCCAAAGGAGACCTAACAACTCAAGAGGAGCTGCTTCACAAATGAATGTACTACCGGATCGGAATCGCAACCCGCTGAGAAGATCCGGCGAGAAACTCAGCGAGCTGATACAAAAGTTAGGTTGCACGTCGAACTCTTTGTCGAGTTCGACGAGTACGGTTGCCGGGGTCCCTTAGCCTACTCCTAGTGTTAGAGCTCAAGGCGTCTAATGCAAAAGTTATTAAATCAGATGGACCCGTAAGGACGTGTCTAGGGCAACGACGGTGACTGGCTCCTGCGTGATCAGGATTCGGGTGTAGTCAGCGGCGGCAACGATAAGGCGATTATCATGACGGGCGATTATCATGACGCAACTAATGGCATACGCGATAAAGAAAAACAAAAAGCCAGCAAATGAATGAAGAATATGCCGTTGTTTTAGCGTGCCGATTTGCAGTTTGGATATTGGTTTGTCAAATGTAATGTGAGCATTGACCCCACATTGTAGTGCATATGGTTTCCATTGGCAATAAATACTACAATTCAATACAAAATAATCAAAGAACAATAGTTATACATATAACGATACGAACGTATAACGAATACAACGTACTGATATCGATCTTACCCGGATCCGCATGTGTAGACTTGAAGGCTCCACCGGTGGGTTGGAACACTTTAGATCCGCCGGGACTGGAAGCCGTGATGCCGCCCAATAAATTGTCGGAGGACCCAGCTCTACAACAATAAGTACATCTCAGAAAAGCACACGCATCTGTTACTGCATCCAACATTTTTAGTACAATATTCCTATTTCACTTATTTTCACCGGTTGGGCGTATTGTAAGCCCTCACTCGAACAAGTAGGCCTTGAGATTCTTCCGCTTTTTCTTTTTCTTCCTAACGTTTTCCCAGTCAAATGCCAAGGTTCGCTTTCATACTTAAACTCCTGCACTTTACCCGGTTTTCGGTATCCTTCTGGGTGTGGTTATTGTCCTCAATATCCACCTTTACCACTACTACCATTACTATCAATACTACCTTTAGCATTTACCTTTGGAGATTGTTCACCCATAAATAGAAAAACAACTTAATTGCTTTAAAGCATAGTGATCCTGATCAGGATATCAATCCAAAGTTAAAAATCTTTTATTGATATTGATCCTTGATTAGTGTGAAAATTTTCAAGTTAATTAGACATATTGATCTATAGCGATTGCTTTAAGCTTTACGAGACGCTAGCAGTACTTACCTAGCTTTAATGGGTTTAGGTCTTCTCGTGTGATCGTGATGCGAAGGTAGGTAATCCCTCGTATCGATACCCTCGGAATCAGAATCCGTGACCTTCTCACCGCATTTGAGATCTATCTCAAGGTTTTGAGACGAGGCGGGAGTTTCGGTACACATTTGAGTAATCTGTTCAATAAAATTTTTTTAAGTAGATTATGTACTTGTGGTATTTATTTATCTATTTCGATTCTAATTAACACTTCATATTACAATTATGACTAAAATGACAATTTCGAGAGATGATGCCTTGATGCATTGCGTGATCATCGCCTTATGCTTTTATACACACTAGTGTAGTGAAAAAAATTAATTTCGATCATTGAAAACATAAGATGACGAAAATGTACAATTAGTCGGAACGATTAGACTATAACTTCGGCATAAACGAAAAACAAAATTAATTTTCTGAGCTACGCATACATTCACCGTTTTAGTTACATTATACATCGTGGCCGTGCAATTTAGCGCGAAGGTCATGTATGCAGCAAAAACCATAGGTAAAAAACAGTATTTCGATGAGGATTTGTTTGGTATTCTGCTAGAAATCACTAACATTGAACCCTGTCTTCGTTTTTGGAAAAATAATTTGTAAAAATAAATAATCTAATCTCTACATATTATTATTATAATCTTAAAATATACGACCCCTAATTACTATAGTACTTCCTCCATAGTAGTAGTAATTTCTCACCCAAATTTTTTAAGCTTAAACGTCTCAAAACTCGTTTCTGTATTACCAATAAAAAAAAGGATTGAAGTTAGACGTAGATGGCAAACCAAATCAACCTTCGATATGGAAAATGTTGTGAAGTTCTCGTTAATTATTTTTTAAGGGATTTTATGACCTGGTAACTAAGACCTTTAGGTCAAGTCTTATTTTAATTTATATTCTTGTTTTTATGAAAAATTATAATATGAAGTGAAATGAAATGGTATGAAATATAATCCCAGACTTTTTCAGTGAACTTTTTGGAGGATCCCGAGAAGTTACATTCAGCGGCTTTGATTTGATTTTGCCACATTTGTGCAGTTTCGCAGATACTAAACAGTTAATAAACCATCGTTATTACACATTTAAACCCGAAAAAACACTAAATAGACAAAATAAAACAAATCACACATCTTCACTCCTCGCGTTCCCGCCAAAAAGTCGCAATGACATAGATTATACCAACAAATAGATTATACAAACTCAACAGGTTTTTTTTTTTATTGCCTTTGTAGGCAGACGAGCATACGGCCCACCTGATGGTGAGTGGTTACCGTCGCCTATGGACTTCAGCAATACCAAGGGCAGAGCCAAGCCGCTGCCTACCGCTAAATAAGTATAAAGAAGTAGTGTGAAAATAGCTTACCATGGGTTCGTCGTCGCTCAGCTGCGGCGAGCCGACGTGGTTGTAGGCGGAGATATTAACTGGAACGTCCACTGAGCTCGGGAGAGCGCTGCTCGGTACTTCTGAAGGAGTACGAGGACTCTGCGAATACAAAGTTTTCAAATATTTTAGATATTAATTTTATTATTAAATTACTAGCTGACCCGGCAAACTTCGTATTGCCTCAATCGATAAATAGAAGACCTAAACTTTTGTATAAAATAAACTTAAAACAAACAAAAGGAATCCGTCCGACGGGGGACACATCAAAAGGAAAACAAAAATTCCGAGCATTTTCATATTTCTATAATTCTAGACCAAAATTAACCAAATCGGTCCAGCCGTTCTTGAGTTTTAGCGAGACTAACAAACAGTAATTCATTTTTATATATACAGTCAAAATCTGTTATAACGACATCGGACGGCTCATATTCAGTCGTAAAAACCGATAGTCGTAACAACCGGTAATGTGTAATGTGTATCGTGCAAGTACAAACAAATCGATAGCGAATTATTGGAAAAATATATTTACATAATACGCGATTTTTCTTCAATATTAATTTGTTTTCTTTTTCTTTGCGACATTTTGAAAGTTTCACGAATAACTCCACAAAGTTTTGGTGCGTCTTGTATATAGATAAGTAACAAACTAACTGAAGAGATATGAAGAAGCGGGCTTTGACTACCGCATGGACGTGTTTTGTTTCTAAGAATTAGAAAAGACCCTACACTAAACTAAATCCTATTGTTTTTTTCCTGATTTTAAAAGCCATTGAAGACAAATGTGGACACCTATTCAAATTGTTTACAATATAGCTTAGCCGGTCGTTCTAACAGATCTAATTCTCCGAAATATTAGTTAAATTTGGTCGTTTTATGAGGTATGTCGTTATTACCAATGTCGTAGAAAGCAATATTTTTAATAAGGCGGTCATATGGCATTCAGCCGGGACCTTTGTTCTAGGTTATTATAACCGGCATGTTGTTCTAAACGATGTCGCAGTAAACGGTTTTGACTGTATATAGATTATTATTACTTTTCTTCTTCTTATTACTACTTTCATTGCTTAAATACCTGGACGAGCTCACGGCCCATCTAGTGTTAAGTGGTTACCGGAGCCCATAGACACATGAGTTCTAAGGTCTCACTTTTACTCGGCTGCCCCACCCGTCGAACCGAAACGCATTACTGCTTCACGGCTGAAATAGACAGGATAGTGGTAGACCTACCCGCGCAGACTCTCAAGACAACCACCAGTAAAACGCGTTTGTATATTATTTCTCTGACCACATGGAAACCAACGTAGTGTATAACGACTTCATTTATTACACTTAATTTTTTAAACTGTTTAAAAAATAGATTTATGTTCACGATTGATTTCCACGGTGAAGGAATAACATCGTGTAATAAAAATGAAACCCGCAAAATTATAATTTGCCTAATTACTGGTGGTAGGACCTCTTGTGAGTCCGCACGTGTAGGCACCACCACCCTGCCTATTTCTGCCGTGAAGCAGTAATGCGTTTCGGTTTGAAGGGTGGGGCATCCGTTGTAACTATACCTGAGACCTTAGAACTTGTATCTCAAGGTGGGTGGCGCATTTACGTTGTGGATGTCTATGGGCTCCAGTAACCACTTAACACCAAGTGAGCTGTGAGCTCGTCCACCCATATAGATTGTATAGACAATAAAAAAAAAATTAAAAAAAAATATTATTTAGAAGCGATTATCAAAATACCTGCGGTATAGACCCAGTGGGATCTTTGCTACTCGAAGATTTCCTACGATCTTTGTTACACCATTTCCATTCCGGATGTGCTTTGAAGTGAGCTTCTTTCACCTAGAACATAAAATTACATTTTGTCAACTAGGTAAAACAACATAAATCACGTATTAATGTTAATGTTCGATTACAGAAACACGAAATCTCTGGTTAGTTATGAATGTTAGACAATAGAAATGTTGACATTATTTGACCCGAACTAAATTTCATCCCGATATTACTTCGAACGTATTGAACCTACATTCGACAATATTGTAATTTATTTAGTTATTTATTACACTTCATGTAAAATTTACATTGGCGGACTTAATTCCTGAGGCATTCTCTACCAGTCAACCAAAGGTAGTGCAGAGTAAATAGTGGTTACAATATACACAAAAAAATAAGTATATGTATACACAATCACATATACATACATACATAATAGTAATTTGTCATTTTAATTGTAAAAAAATCCCAATTTTTTTCCACTTTCTATCGACAAGCGCCCAACCAACCTCGGTGGCCAATTCATTGTACTTCTGTTTCTCTTCGGGCTTGAGGGAGTACCACCACTCGCCGAGTATCTTGCTGACGGTGCGGTTGTCCTGGTTCGGATGCATCTGGTGGACGACTTGCCGATGTCGCTTCGAGAATATCATGAACGCGTTCATCGGACGTCTTATGCGGCGCTCTTTCTGTTGAGTAAAAAAAAACACAAGTCATGTTTAAAATATAGAAATTTTACCTTCCAATAAAATTTGTATTATGTTTCCTAAGACGTCCGAAGTCCATTATGAGAGTACATCGTATGATTTCCACTGCAGGTCGCTAAACTTGACTACTTCCGTTTCCTAAGTCCCGCCTACAGCGCCCTCTATAACGTCTGGAACCGAACCAACAAGCAAAGACAAGCCGCCATATTTGTCATTGTTCGGCTCATAATGATGGATGTAGCCCCAGGAAGACATTATCTGGACTTCGGACGTCTTAGGAAACATAATACAAATTTTATTGGAAGGTAAAATTTCTATATTATGTGTTCCGTTTGACGTCCGAAGTCCATTATGAGAGACTGTTTGTTATCTCCTGGTGGCTTGTATTTGAAATAAAATAATATTTATTTAAAAAGCAACAATGTGACTTATTGTGTTTAATTAAGCAAAGCTTAAATTAAGCACATAATTTAAATTAATTGAAGGTAACCGTATAATATTACCCACTTAATTCAAATCGACCTAATAAGATTTAGGACGAAAATACTGAGAAAGATTTCTCAGAATTTATATCAGTGTTTGATGCATTAATAATAAGTTTTTGATAGAACTTTCTAAAAGTATGCTCATGTTGTCAGTTAGCTTTAGCTAAAATATCATTAATTTGGTAATTTCCTACCCAGTTTAAAGTTTTCACCACCGCTCTACAGCTTCCAACTGAGGCCTGAATACCTGAGTCTCCTAAAAGACTTTTAGCCAACTACTAATCCTCGCTGCAGTAGCTGGCTTAGTGGAGCCTTTAGTTGCTAAGAATAGATTACTAATATTCCCACTGGTTTGCTGTGTCATATTCACTAGATTGCGTAGCCAGTATACTGCATCGATGATCGATTGGTCAGGAGCAGCCACGAATGTCCAACTGGACTGTTGGTGTGAAGATCAATTAGTTTTCGACCCAAATATCGGTTAATTTAGAAGGTGCAGGCTTTGTCAAGGAAATAGATTTCAGTATCTTTCACTGTCGGGCTCGAAGCTATTTTTATATCCGATATAGTTTCACAAACGGACGCTATATAACAGACTTATAAACTAGAATGGTCCGGTAGGAGAGACCATGAGATAAATACAGATAACAGAGAAATCTAGCTACATTTGCTAATTCGGATACACGAGAATTAATACATTTTCTTGACAAAACCTTACCCCTTATTCCAAATAGGGGCGTATGTTCTTATCGTAGACTCTCTCCAGCACGATAATAGTAAGTTTCTCTCCTGCCGATGTCAATGTCCCTGTCAGCGTGTCCCACCCAAAATGAGCCAAGCTTCCAGGTGTAGATTGCTGACTTAGCCTGGCGGTAGCATTGTCAGTGTCCACCAGACTGATGTTCAGATTTCTGAGCTTCTTGAGTCGCTTGAGGGCAGGTGATTTCAGGTCTGGCCTCCACGGGGGCTTCTTGCACTTGGGTACCACTAGTATGTACCCGACCTGAGGTTGAGTTGAGGTGGTCCAGCACTCTGGATATCAGACTGAGCGGCGGAAACGGCCATGCTAGTCAGTAATGCTGAACGCGTTGTAGAGGCAGGCCTTCGAGTTTTGTTTTGATGGGTGGACGAGCTCACAGCTCACCTGGTATTAAGTGGTCACTGGAGCCATAGACGTCTAGAACGTAAATGCGCCACCCACCTTGAAATATAAGATCTAAGGTCTCAAGTATAGTTACAACGGCTGCCCCACCCTTCAAACAGAGACGCACTACTGCTTCAGAGCAAAATACTTACTCGCGCGGACTCACAAGAGGTCCTACCACGAGTTTCAGTAAGTCTTGAGTAACATAGTTTGTTACCCATGAGCGGTCAGAGACGCGAACAAGTTCCCCACAGGCTGAATAGCCTAGTGGTTGCTTTTTCTGTGAGATACCACTCCAAGCCGCCGCGATTGTGTAAGAGGTGGTCGGCTTCAGTGTTGTACAGTCCCGGTAGGTGGTGAGGGAGAAGTACAACTTTGAGGTGGTCTATTAAGTTAAGCAATTTTCCAGTCAGATCTAGCAATTATCGTGACCGGGTTCCTCCCTCGTTCTTTATGTAGGAAAATTCTGTTCTGTTGTTTACAAGGGCTCCCCACTGAATGTCCGACGCGTCGGTGATGACGTNGTGAGGGAGAAGTACAACTTTGAGGTGGTCTATTAAGTTAAGCAATTTTCCAGTCAGATCTAGCAATTATCGTGACCGGGTTCCTCCCTCGTTCTTTATGTAGGAAAATTCTGTTCTGTTGTTTACAAGGGCTCCCCACTGAATGTCCGACGCGTCGGTGATGACGTGGTTCGTGGCCATTCTCTGTGGATGAATTGGTGTGCTCTGACCGACTTTCTCTAACCACCAATCCAGCTCTGTACGTACCTCGTCCGAATACTGCTTTGGTAAATGAGCCTAATACCTCCTGAGCTTGTTGCTGTGGTACTGCAAGGATTCGGCAAAGCAACTTTCCCCGGTGGGTGATGAAAGTCGCAAAGTTGAGATATCCTAAGAGGCTTTGCGCCTGCTTTAGGTTCCAACCGCCGGCAGTAAATCACACGAGCAAATTCTTGGGCAGGGACTTTGTCTTGGATTTGGTGTCCCATACGATTCCCAGAAAGTCTATCAAGCTCGTCAGTGTCATAACCGGTTGCTTAGATAGGTGGACGAGTTCACAGCTTACCTGGTGTTAAGTGGTAACTGGACATCTACAGCGTAAATGCCGCCACCCACCTTGAGATATGAGATCTAAGGTATCAGTATAGTTACTTGAGATTTCAACAAGTCTTTTGCCCTTGTAGGCAGACGAGCATACGGCCCACCTGAAGGTGAATAGTTACAGTCGCCCATGGACTTCAGCAACGCCAGGGGCAGAGCCGAACCGCTGCCTACTGCTTAATTCTCTCCACAAGCCTCGTTTGAAGAAGGACATGTCATAGCGCTCGGGAAACACCGTGGAGGGAGCTCATTCCATAGCCAGATGGTACGTGGCAAAAAATACCTCTGGAAACGCACTGTCAATGAACGCAGCGGTTCCAGATAATATGGATGAGCTTTGCTCCGATGGCGGGAGGTGTTCTGCCCTGGTGTACAAGCAGATAACCACTAGTCGCAGACCCTTCTGGCGAAGTATTTCGGCTATTTAGTTTGTCACTGAAGCAAAAATCCGCGGTGGTGCAGCTAAGCCGAATGGCAGACATATCATCTGAAGTAGACGACCCTGTTATCTGATCCCGAGAAACCTCATTGATAGATGATAATAGGCCTGGCTCAAATCCAGTTTGACATTCCAATCTGTTATAAAACTTAGGAACTCGTTGATGGTGTAAAAGGTGAAAACGACTGTTTCATGTACTTGTTCAATGCCTTGAGGTTGAAAATTGTTCGATTTTTTATTGGTCTTGGGAAGTATGAAAAGAGGAAATATGAAAGACGATGTCGGGGGTGCGGGTTCTAAAACTCTATTGAATTAAATTTTGGATTTTGATTGACATCAAGTTATTATTAATTTCAATATTACATTTGGTAGATCGAGTCCAGGTGTTTCGATATAGTCTTAGACATCCGCCTGAAAATGCTGTTGAGTAATTTATTTTTATTTCCTGATTTTCGTTCCACTTTGTACTTGTTCCCCCTCCCCCGTTTTTCTTGCTGAGGAATTATTTGGATAGCATCGCTCAGAATATCTGCTTTCGGCCTCTTTAGATGTATTGGAATGTGGCCTAGCTCGACATGGCTTTGCATTGGCAGTACAAGCCGATGGTTCCGGCGATGCGGGCCGGATGCGAGTAGCAGATGGTGCCGCTTTTGTAATTTATCAATACCACCAATTTTCTGTATATATGCCAATAATAAGTTGGGGTTAAACATATAATCACAAGAAGAAGATATTTTCTCTATATCTTTCCTGATATATCTATCCTTTAATTTCTTTATGAGGTGTCTACGATGCTATCGTATAACCTCGGCTCGCTTACCGAAAATTATTTGAAGGATATCGTTAGAAACTTTTATAGGCGAAATCGTTACCGAATAGCGGTTTAAACTTTTCGTAAATGGCGGAAGTATTAAGCTGAACATTCTCTGAATTTGACCCGTCGGCAAGGTTTTTTATGGCAGCATAACGCATTCGTTCTGTGCCAAAAGAGCATTAGATAACGCGAGAAAACTTTTTTTTTTTTTGAACCTCTGAATACTGCACCGCGTTCCAAGTCGGCTAGTCAAATCTTTGCATATCTGGTTCTTTTATAGAAATGCTCAAATTTCAAAACCTACTCGCTTCTGGTAACGGACGGTCTGGTGGCGGACGTAAAAACTATTCATCGTTGTCTAATTTCGATTGGAAGTTGAAACCAGATCAGACATTATTATTATCAGATGTTGGTATTTGTAAGTGTAAAGGCGGGACCACTGGTGCACGACCAGCAATAGCATGATTCGAAGTTAAAATATTATTCACATGACTCACCCATTATTGCGAAAGTAAGTCAAACCTTTTATTCAGATCTCGCGACCAGTCACTTTTTCGAAGTTTTCTTGCTGGTCCCTCGTCTTTATTTTCCGACGAACCCGAAGAAATATCCGAAGAAATCGAAGAACTATCCTCACTTAAATTTTACTTTGAAAAGGCGCGATAAGTAACGTACGTAAGTACATGAGTAACGAAAACGACTAGACATGTTATTGTAGTTCTAACCGATTTTATTTCTTATATGGTGTCAAGATTGTCTATACCAAGCCTTGAGTTACACTACCTTAATCAGTGAATCATAAGCTGTGAAACTGTGTAAAAATTATTGTTTAATATTGTGTTAAAACAGTGAATAAACCAAAAAATAATTTCAAAATTATATATTGATATAATAAAAAGAGGGTATGAAGAAGGTTTGAAGAACAAAAAATTGGATATTGAACTAACACAAAATTTAAACTTGAGTATATTCAATAAATTGGCATGCTAATTTGAAGTCGCTGCGGTCAAGCGGTTAGTCAAACGAGTTTTATGCACCCGTCAGCTGCTCAGGCCTCAAGATCGAATCCTGCAAAGCACATATTTTTTTCCTTTTTTTCTTTTTGGCAAATACATTTATAATTTTTATACATAGAACTAGTAATTAATTTCGACAGTAAGAATATAATTTGGGAAGATAAAAGAAGGGAAGAATGTCATCAGTCCCAAAGATTTGTTCTGGATGTAAAAATAAACTTTCTAGGAAGGAATACATGATGTGCTCCGCATGTGGCTTAGGTTATGATTTGTTATGTGCTAATATAACACCTAAATCTTACTTTCTTATGGATCAAGACCGTAAGAATAACTGGNATCATTTAAAGTCCCGCTATTATTATGTACAGGCACCGTAGATGTTTGCGCACGCGCTTGAGTCAGCTGATGCGCTGCCGCCGACGATTCATTCGCGGAACTTGTTTTGTTACCGACCGATATTGGCTCTGCCATTACCCTCGACGCGTAACTATCGCTCACCGCTACCACCCCCTCACTGTGTTTATTGAAGATAGTTTTCGACACCGGAGATGTTTTGGGATTAATTTGTTTAGGAGAAGATGAATTTATTAATATCTCACTTTCATTTACACCAACTGTGTCATACTCGTAATGAGACAATCCCATGGGGCCGCTGTCTAAATATCCACCGCGCTTCATATTAATATTCATACTACGATAACGATTCGAGTGTTCAGGACTTAAGGTTGATTTTATTTCCTTTATCTCATTTCTCAATTTATCCACTTCACTTAAGGCGGCATAAGTCGATCGGATATCACATACATCTGCTTTGAGAAGAACTAAGTCCTTTAATAGCTTCGAGACATCTAAGTGGTCGAAGGTTATTGGGGGTAGTTTATCCAAATCTCTAGCCACAAAAACTGGTATTATCTCCACATTGGTAGACTTAAATAGCGATATTATATCCAACATATCCCGATTTTCTTTTCCCTCCTTTTTACGTGCGATTTTTCGCATATCCGTTGGTAAGGATTCAAATAACAAAGTTTTCGATCGTTTTATTGCCTCACTTTTAAACGCAGAAATACATATCTTTATTAAACTCACTTCGTCAACGACTGAAATCTTGTTCTGAATGTAAGCTAACAGTTCGTCAATAACAATATTGCACGAATTACACTTTAACGCAGACGTCATTGTCACCGCTTTCCGTAATAGCTAAACGCACCCGTCTTGCGTGGAGGCGCGCGGACGACTTTTTTTATGACTTGAACAACAATTTAAAAAAATTTAGCTAATGCTTATAATTCACAGGCTTCTTAGTTTATTTTTGTTCAATTCAATATTTATTGTAATAATAATTATTACTTAAAACCATGAATTATTTAATATTTTTAGATATTAATGATTCCATTAGTAAAAATATCAAAGGCCTACCATTACTCTTCTTATTATATATGATCAGAGAGTTTTGGCAGCAACCCGAGTGAAGCGTCACTTGAATTTTTATTTTAATGTTTTTTTAATAGTTTATTGTGTAATTTGTATTTGTAATATTGTGTATAAAAGGTCTGCGTAAACTCATGCTCAGTCAATGTGGTATTCGTCGAGTTGACGTCAAAACTCCCAAAAAGCAATAAAAAGAGATACAACGGCTTTTTATTGACATAAAAAATATATAACTTCGACAGACTTGGCTGTATAGGCTACGCTCCTTGCCTGCTTATTGGTGAATTTAAAAACAACAACAACAATATCGTTGCCGGCTTCTGGATTTTCATTTTATTTTATTATTATTATGAGGATATAATAATAATAAAATGTACGTAAGGGCTTATTTCTAGCAACATTAACCACAATTAACTTATTTAATACTGTAAATAATTATGAGAGCGATTATTGATTTCGAAGAAAACAATTAACAACTTAGTTTTAGCTGCAGAAAAAAACAGATTTCTCTTAAACCTGGGTGAGAATATAAAAATCGTTTTCTGAATATGAAACGATATTTCTTTGTCTATCAAATTAAGTTAAAACCATCATGACAGGACAACTTTTTTTAGGGGCCCAAACGCTTCATAGAAAATGGGCATTGTCCTTTGGAAAAAAAAACATATCGACGCTTGAAAGGCAAACGTGACTAAACGACAATAACTGCTTTGTATATACATAAATGATAGGCAATAACCATATTCGATGCGCAAAAAAAATATATTTCTAGGTCTATTAAAATCATTTCAATCCTACAGTTAGATTCGTTAAAAATTTTTTTTTTTCAGGTATTTTAACTTTAAATTAGTCTACTGTAAAGTTCACGCATTGTCGCTTAGTCACGTTTGCCTTTCAAGCGTCGATATCAAAAAAACTTCTTCAGCTTCACTGGTGGTAGGACCTCTTGGGAGTCCGCACGGGTGGGTACCACCACCCCGCCTATTTCCGCCGTGAAGCAGTAATGCGTTTCGGTTCGAAGGGTGGGGTAGCCGTTGTAACTATACTGAGACCTTAGAACTTATATCTCGAGGTGGGTGGCGCATTTACGTTGTAGATGTCTATGGGCTCCAGTAACCACTTAACATCAGGTGGGCTGTGAGCTCGTCCGACCATCTAAGCAATAAATAAAAAAAATGTTGCTTAAACCGCCTTTAACCCCTCGACATATTATTATGTATATACAGGGTATAGAGTATTTTCTTTGTATTCCGTGAGTCATAGATGTAAATTTATTGTCATTATATTATTTTCGTCATCCGTGACCACTGTAACCGTATAGTACCTATAGGAAACGTTGGAAATAATATAAAGAAAATAATAAAAGAGCGAAACAGTAAAAGCAGTTTTAGTTAAATAAATAGGTTGCTTAGAAGGTGAAACCTAAAGCAAACAGGAATAAATGACAACTGTTCGTCATTTATTCTTGTTTCTGTAAACAATATACCTACTTATATCTGGAATTATAATTCGATTCCACATTTGACATTAGCTACTGTCATTTTGTAAAATAATGATAATACATCTATCTGTTTTATTTCTCATGTTCTTTCATGATCACATTTTTTTATTTATTTCACACACAATTATTAAAGAAAACTCTCAGATCGTTAATTAATCGTCAAAACTAAATAATCGGTTCAGAAATATTTAATTTCCTGATATGTTTAGTTTACGAGAATAAAATTATAAACGAGAAAAATCGATCCGGAAATATTCCATTTCCATATCGAATAATTTCACAACGTCACTATTTAGTATGAGGGAGTTCATATAGTCCCTTCTTTATTTCGCCGTAGTCGTGTTTTATGTAATTAACACCACAGTTGAATCAATATAAATTTTATTGTTGTAGTGGCATAAAGTAATTACATTAAATTAGTTATTATCACATTATAAATTATTTTTATGTTTTTCATATTTGGCGGTAAAAAGGTCTTGTGTCACAGACTATATTCTTTTTCCCACATCTCGTGCGTTCCGGCTNACAAATATGGCGGCTTGTCTTTGCTTGTTGGTTCGGTTCCGGCGTGATAACCTCGTCACTCATTGTAGAGCCTTGGAGGT
Organism: Bombyx mandarina; assembly: GCF_003987935.1. Next base: position 88,185 of record NW_021011603.1, read on the forward strand.
TTCACGAAACGGAAGATAATCATAACACTTGTTTGAAACAAACTTTCTACTTCAAATCTCGAAAGTTGCTTATAACATTTTAAATTACTAACTTCTTAAAATATTAACGACTGCACGTGGGAAAAAAACGACGCAACAATGACAAATATGGCGGCTTCTCTTTGCTTGTTGGTTCGGTTCCGGCGCGATAACCTCGTCACTCATTGTAGAGCCTTGGAGGTTTCACGAAACGGAAGATAATCATAACACTTGTTTGAAACAAACTTTCTACTTCAAATCTCGAAAGTTGCTTATAACATTTTAAATTACTAACTTCTTAAAATATTAACGACTGCACGTGGGAAAAAAACGATGCAANTATAATTTTTTACTATATAAATATGTGCATTATTTCTTATTTAGTAATCTGTGAAGTTAGTAGTGTGTGTAGTTAGCTCTTGTTTTCATGTTGTTTTCAAATATATATATTGCTGTAACATGTCATAGTGTGTTATAAGAGATTGCTGTACATGCCTGTAACTGGCTTACATACCAGTACTTAATTTTATACATGTTAATTTTAAGCTTCAATGTTTTGTGTGTATTGCTGTTGGTGTGTCTAAATAAATAAATAAATAAATAAATAAATAACCTCGTCACTCATTGTAGAGCCTTGGAGGTTTCACGAAACGGAAGATAATCATAACACTTGTTTGAAACAAACTTTCTACTTCAAATCTCGAAAGTTGCTTATAACATTTTAAATTACTAACTTCTTAAAATATTAACGACTGCACGTGGGAAAAAAACGACGCAACAATGACAAATATGGCGGCTTGTCTTTGCTTGTTGGTTCGGTTCCAGACGTTATAGAGGGCGCTGTAGGCGGGACTTAGGAAACGGAAGTAGTCAAGTTTAGCGACCTGCAGTGGAAATCATACGATGTACTCTCATAATGGACTTCGGACGTCAAACGGAACACATAATACATTTTTACCGACGCAGTTCTATTCAATACAGAATAGAAAACTTTGAAACGTGAACCCGTCGACCCATCTAAGCAAAAAAAAACCTAAATACATATTGTTAATGGTAGAATCTTAGATATTTATGAAACAAAAACGTAATTGCGTCTCTATAAAAAATTTAAAACAGAATTTAGAGTAGTTCATTTATAATAGGTTCTTTTTACATTAGTAATTTATAATCTATAAGTAAATAGATAAAATTATTGCGCTCATACATTTTTTTTTTAATAAATATCACTTATGAAGTTTATTAAGCTATCTCTAATAAGTCGATCTCACAGCAAAGAAAGAAAGACTGTTGAAAGACTGTGGTATTTGAGTGTGAAGCCATGTTCATTACATGTATTTATTAAGCAAAAAACTTCAGTCTCCAATTTTTTCAATATAATAAAGGTGGCAATTTGTTGTTTTTGTAAGCTGATATAAAAGTACTGATTTTTTACGGAGCGGGTGCTCTGGAAAGAAAAACAACGCATGACTGCTTTTCAAGAAATAGCTTCCTATGAGGCATTGTGGTATTTCTGTGGACCTTGACGCATTTCTTTTCATTTTAATTGATTAACTTTCGCAGTTACTACACAGACGCTCAATGATGATGGAATGGTGTTACCTTTTCAGAGGTGCTTGCGGGCGAATTCAAAGCTGATAAGCTTTGAGAGCGTCGCTTGTTGGAATCCTCGCCCGAAGCCGGCTCGTCGCATTCGAACACTTCGTCATCTTCGTCTGTACACATCGACGTCACCGTGTCTGAAATAGTGATGTACCAATTAACTTTCTAAATTTAATCACATTGAAAATCCTAACGTCATAACATCCTTTATCTCGTTCTACCTATTTAAATTTATTCTACATCAATCTTTGTTACGAAACATATTTCGTTCCATTTACAAAATATTTTCATAGACATCGGTCTATTATAAAATAGATGTCCTGATTCAATTTCTGACCATATGAATGCCGCTTTTAAAGTTCCTGCTAGCCAGTAGAAGCAACTAAAAAACAATAAATGACTCACCATTAGTCTCAGTCTTGATCTGGTCTTCAGACTTGATGTGCGCGGGCGTGTGCGGGGTGTGAGGAGTGTGCGGTGTGTGCGGCGTGTGCGGAGTGTGAGGGGTGTGCGGGGTGCGCGGGGAGGGCGGCGCGGAGGCGGGCCCGGGGCTGGGGGCGCTCAGTAGCGGCACCAGGGACTGCCACGGGAATGCACCGCACGATACTCCGCTCGATACTGAAAGAGTAAACCAAGATAAAAACATCATAGGCCCAGCTTGCCTCACTTTTTTTTCCCCTACGTATTCTAGTAACCTCGAGGGGTTATTCTAGATTCACCAAGTAGGTGAGCTCACGGGGCTCAAGCCGGGAGTGTTGCTAACACTGGCCCTACCAATAGCCGTGCCAAAAGAAAATATACTCGTACTGGTTATTTGTATGCTGAACTACATTGTTTTATTAAATTTCAAGGCACGTCCTTGGTAGATCGTAGTGTTTCGTCAGTAAACAGTAAATCTTGGTTCTAATCAATATCTGCTCTATAACACCATTTTGATATCAAGAACTGATTTCGAGCTAACTTCGACAGTTTCCCGAATAGATTTGAAACCGTTGCTCACCGATAATGGCCGTATGTGACGTGGGCGGCGGTAGAACGGGCAACAACTGATTCGGATGTACTATCACGGCACTGCTGTTCACGTTTATACTGTTTACCTGGAAAATAAACATAATTATTACCTTTTTTTTTTAATAAAAATTTTAAAGACCAGCCTGTATGTTTAATAATAATGTTACTTGACAAAAAAATAATGGAATAGTTCTTTTTAGCACAATCTGTGCCAGGTCATTGAAGGATTTGTTGATCTTAAAATTTAGAAGCTAGATTTATCATTATTTTTGCATAGGAGGTTTGAACTCTCGGCCCCCTAGTATCAAGTGTTTGACAGGGTCCATAGATATCACCAAGTTGGATGTCATGAGGTCTTACTCACTTATCGTGAATTAACACTGTCCTTACCTACAAATCAGGACATGAATTTCGCAGCAAAATCGGGCAAGTTCACATTACTTTTTTATTTTTATTTTTTATTGCTTAGATGGGTGGACGAGCTCACAGCCCACCTGGTGTTAAGTGGTTACTGGAGCCCATAGACATCCACAACGTAAATGCGCCACCCACCTTGAGATACAAGTTCTAAGGTCTCAAGTATAGTTACAACGGCTGCCACACCCTTCAAACCGAAACGCATAACTGCTTCACGGCAGAAATAGGCGGTGTGGACTCACAAGAGGTCCTACCACCAGTAATTACGCAAATTATAATTTTGCGGGTTTCATTTTTATTACACGATGTTATTCCTTCACCGTGGAAGTCAATCGTGAACATTTGTTGAGTACTACGCCCCGCTACCCACAATTTAACCATAAAATCTATTGATCTATAAATACTTACATGGTCACCATTATCCAAACTTCTGTGTTCGGTCTCTGAATCGTTCTTGTTTAATTGCTGAGTCATGTGATTCAACTTTTGTTCTATCTGCGAAATTGATTAGAGCCTATGTACAAGACATCGACGACTCGAGATGAAACTATTATTATAGAATTAAAATTGCAGAAGACACAAAACAGTACATACATAACATATGGAGTGTGTGCATTCATAAATGGAAACCGTAAAAAAAAGAAACATAATAATGAATCTCCATTTTTATGTTTTATTTTTTCTTCATTTCTATCTAGAAATCTAATTTAAAATTTAATACTTTTACAGTATTCTCTTTTTTTCTTTTTACTGTAACCCGTGTCCCGAATGGTGGCTATATAAAAATAATAAAAGGAAAATAAATAAACGCAAGATTGTCAAATGTCGAAATGAAATCAACGTTTGAAAACTCAAATACGTTTTTTTTTAATAGTTTTTATAAATGAAGTAAAAAGTTCTACGATTGTAAACAATTGTATTTTCAGTTAAAAATTTATAAATCTGTGACTTACATGGACGGTTTCAGGCGGTTCGTTTTTGATTAAAAAATACTTTTTGTCCATAATATTCTGCGGTATCACATAGACAGTTTTGATCGGTTCTTGCTTGACCTCCGGGTGCACGACGGGAAGCAACCTGGCCGGCAGTGGCGAAGGCTTCAATATTCTCTTTTCCTCCACGGTCACTCGAGCCTCTGAGAGTTCCGGAGGCCTGTCCATCACGCTACGGAGCACGTTGTGGTCTCGCTGCGGCACGGAGTGGTCGTCGTCCTCGTACTCGGAGGCCCTCCGTTTCCCAAAGTTCTCGTGGCTCAAGGGCGGCGACACATCAGTCTCGCGGCGATACGACTCGTGGATGCCGTTCCTCAGCAGCGACTGGCGGTACATGTTGTGGTCAAGGTCGAGGCCGTTGGCGGAGGGCACGGCTCTGTGCACGACCAGGTTCTGTGCGAAGTCGGCGGGGCGCGCGGTGGGGGCGGCGCCGGCTTGGCTCGCGGCGTTAAGGTTGAGCGACACGCCGGCCGGCAGACTCACGAGGCCGGACGAGGGCGCCGTCACACTCGTCTGTATCAAGCTCTGGGCGGTGTGGCCCGCACTTTGAGCGCCAACGACGTTTGACTGCGACGAAGGAGCGTTCAATACTGATGTTCCGTTCCGGTTTTCAACCTAAAATAGAATACGAAATTAAATAAATAATATTTAATTTGTCTTCCTTCTTTTTTGTTCAGATTATTTACACTTTGCACTTGTAGGAGACAGTTCGATAACAGATAATGGGTGTCGAGTCTCACAGCACAGCCCACTGAGTTTCTCGCCGGATCTTCTTTGTGGGTCGCATTTCCGATCCGGTGGTAGATTCTGCGAAGCACTGCTCTTGCTAGAGTTAGTGTTAGCAACGTCGTCAGGTTTGAGCCCCGTGAGTACACCTACCAGTTAAGGTTACGCTGAATTGGTCTCTCAAGACCATCCGATTAGGTAAGAAAAAAAAAGTTGCCGAAGCGATGGGTTGTTGTGACTTGATGCCTTTAGGAAAAAGCAAACGAACTTTATGGTTTATATGGTATTCAGTGCCGATTGGAGCCGCCCACAAAAACGAGAACGCAGCGGATGGCTCAAAACTGTGTGTTATTATTTGAAGTATTCAATTACCGGATAGTGATAGCTCGGGGCGGGTGAGACTCTTATAACGCTGGTGGCCACTCCTCCGATAGGCGAACTGACTCTTCCCGGTCTCACTTCAGGCCTAGAAACAAAAGTCAATATCGACGCTTGAAAGGCAAACGTGACTAAGCGACAATGCGTGAACTTTGCTGCTTTTTTGCGGTAGGCAGCGGCTTGGCTCTGCCCCTGGCATTGCTGAAGTCCATGGGCGACGGTAACCACTCACCATCAGGTGGGCCGTTCGCTCGTCTGCATACGAGGGCAATAAAAAAAACTTTACAGTAGACTAATTTAAAGTTGAAAAAAAATCTATTTTAACGAATCGAGCTGTAGGATTGAAATGATTTTAATAGACCTAGAAATATAAATTTTTTTGCGCATCGAATATGGTCTGGCCTATCGTTTATGCACAAAGCAGTTATCGTCGCTTAGTCACGTTTGCCTTTCTAGCGTCGGTATTCATTTGACTCCTTGAATAATAAATACCGAATGGTAATTTCAACGTCACTGTACTAAGATTGTAATTATACATCAAGGAATGTGACTGATTCACGAGTGCTTAAAAAAATGCATAAATTAGTTGCGCTATTCATTTTTAAAATTACGATACTTAAATTTTGATGGCCGTCGCAGCCGACATCCAAGTTATTTTATAGTTAGATATTTTCTTACTCATGCTGTATTAGGCGCGAAACAATTCATGAGTTCGGTTTAATGGATACCCCCTTAATCTCAACTGTAAGTTGTATGGGAGAATGTTCTTTATCCTTACGTTTCCTTCGTCACATCGCGGAACTAAATCTTTAGGACCCCTACACTAAAGGCCCTGAGGTAGAAGTCTCCTATTGCACTTAATAGATCATAACGCATACTCTCGACATTATTCCCTTTCCAGGGATGGGAGAACGCATCTTAAAGTAGGTACCTGATGAGATGGTGGTGGTAGAGCGCGGTGTGCGGGGCGGAGTGCGGGGGCTGCGGTGAGGAGATGGGCACGAACAGGTTGTTGCGGAGCCCCGGGGACCCGCCCCCGCCCACCGGGGACGCGCCCGGGCTGCCCGACCGAGAGCTGCCCAGCGACACTGCACACAACACAACCATCCCTACAGACTGTGCCTTACACCAGCCGCACATTCTCAGACGCATCTATTAGAACTAGTTAGTGGTCTCTCTGTAGTCGAAATTCGACTATAATGAATTAAAATTATAAGTTTGAACATTATTATGGTTCTATTGTCAAAGACTAATACTTCTATAATCACAGATTTCGCCAAGACTACACTTCAGACTTAATTAGAAATCAATTCGACCACAGACTAAGCAATAACAAAAGTCTGACTATATAATTTATAATTTGTTTGATAATATACATAATATGTGTGTGTCAAATACATGGTAGTGTATATTCCTTCTCTATATTCTCTTTATGTGTGGGAAATTTCATACTCCTCCGTCCGTGCGATTTTCGTAAAAATGGGTACAAAGTTTTTGGTTCACGTATTAATATAGATAGTTAATAGCGTTCAAATAAGTAATTTGCAGATACATTTTAAAATACCGTTCTCATTATTGTAACTATCGTGATCCTTTTTATAAACATGTATAATGAATGTACTTCCGGCAATAAAAGTCTTCAACTGAAATAAAGTCAGTACCACAAGAATCTCGCTCAAGCGGTGTATATTAGTTTGTAAGCATGCATCAACGACAGATTTTGTGTAGCAATTTCTCTCCTCCCTTAATTTTGTGTGAAATTTATTCTAGTCGAGATTCGAAACGCGTTGTGACCATGGGTCCACATGTCCAGGCTATGGGATGGCTGACGGGAGCGAGGCTACCCTTACCTAGCATGTTGGCGGCCTCGGTCTCGTCGGGGTCGAACCTCCCCGTGACTCTGTAGTGAGGGGGCGTGGTGTCGCTCTCCCGGGACGTTTCGTCTCCCTCGACGCCCGTGCCGCTAGACGACAAAGATTTACTGCTACTCCTGAAATCGAACGCGTTGAATATGTGGTAATCATTGCGACCGAGGATTATAGATAAAAAATAGCAGTTGTTCAATTATATTGATTAATCATGTGTTAATAGTAACATGAGTGATGGCAGTATCATTATTGTGCTGCTTCAGCTCACCTGATGTGAGACCAGAGCCTTCAAACCGAAACGCATTATTGCTTCACGGCAGAAATAAGCAGGGTGGTGGTACCTGCCCGAGCAGACTCACAAGAGATCCTACCACCAGCAATTACGCAAATTATAACTTTGCGTTTTTGATTTTTATTACACGATGTTATTCCTTCACAGTGGAAGTAAATCGTGAACATTTGTTAAGTATGTAATACATTAGAAAATTTGGTACCCGCCTGCGGGATTCGTACACCGGTGCATCGGTAGATACGAATGTACCGGACGTCTTATCCTTTAGGCCACGACGACTTTATTTACATACGAGTTTACATACTTTAATTACAAGGCTTGTTGTATTTTCATAGCCATTACGATCGAGTGACGTGTAGTACCGTAACGAGCTGTGAAATAAAGAGGTTCTCGCGTGAAACTGCCATCATTAGCAGGAGACTCGGGTGATTGCTTATTTTTGACCGCCACAATGGCCAATTAGTGTCTTATCCTTTAGGCCACGACGACTTATGCTAGTTGTTTGCTAATTTCCCGGTGTCGCTGCTCGATATGCGGACCACGCACCTCTGCTGCGGCGTGTGCGCCGAGCCCTGCGCGAGCGGCGTGTTGGAGGAGCGCGCGACGCCCCGCAGCGACAGGTGGCGCGAGCAGAAGCCCCGCCGCTGGCTCTCCTTAGTGCAGCCGTCCTTCGAACACAGCCGCCTCCACTGTTTGCCGTTGAACTTCTTCCTTATACCGGTCGGAGTCGATACGACATCGCCCTTCTTATATTTGTGCGGGGTTGCCGCTTGAGATCTGAAATATAAAAAAAAACGATATGTTTAGAGGCCAGCGGTCGGGGAATCGGGGTAAATTACCCCAAATGGGGTAAAATGACATTTTGTTGGGTAAAAATGAAACTTTGTGAGTAAAAAGTATATATTGAAGGGAAACTTCTTTAGAATCGTTGTGGTTTCAAATTATCATGGGGCTATAATATGAAAGATGCTAAAAAGAAGCGATTTCGTTTTTTTCTCTATTACACAAAAATATTTTGGGGTAATAAATAAAAAAGTTCCCCGACCGCTGGTTTAGGCAAAAAACGTATCGTAACGAGTACAAAAAACAACTCTTTTTTTTTGTTCTACCTAAGCTGATAACGCATGAGAAGCTATGTCAGCGTAACCTAACAAGTAAGTGAGCTCACGGGCTCAAACCTGATGACATTGCTAACACTAGCCCTAGCAAGAGCAGTGCTTCGCAGAATCTACCACCGGATCGGAAACGCGATCCACTGAGGAGATCCGGCGAGAAACTCAGGGGGCTGTGTGACGACGGTGACCGGTGTTTGAGGTACCTAGAAGAACTATTAGTGGATCGGGAATATCCGAAATAACGTGTTTAAGGCGACGTCGACTGTTTACCATTCGGTCCGCGGGATCAGGAATGTATACATACCCCCTTACAGAGCAATTAATCACCTCAATAGAAAACACCACATATATAACGTTCCGAAAATAATCGAGGGCGCACACGAAGAGACAGCAATCGATAACTTGCACAAATTTGACGGATCGTTCACCCCCTTCGAACGCTTAGGTAGGATAAATAAACGTACCAAATGAACAGTCGTACAATATGCGGCCCAACTAAAATAGCCATTAAGTAAATTATAATTTGCGTAATTACTGGTGGTAGGACCTCTTGTGAGTCCGCGCGGATAGGTACCACCACCCTGCCTATTTCTGCCGTGAAGCAGTAATGCGTTTCGGTTTGAAAGGTGGGGCAGCCGTTGTAACTATACTCGAGACCTTCGAACTGATATCTCAAGGTGGGTGGCACATTTACGTCGTAGATATCTATGGGCTCCAGTAACCACTTAACACCAGGTGGGCTGTGAGCTCGTCTACCCATCTAACCATAAAAGAAAATAAAAATTTTATATCGATACTCTACTTGACCTTGAGATAATGAATTCTAGAATGATACCTACCTAGGCGTAGGGGGTTGAGATCGGGGTGTGAGGCTGCGCTCAAGCAGACTCGATGCGCTGCCTCGGCTCTGTAGGCTGCTGCGTTTACTGTTGCTGCAATCTGAATCAATGAATATTTGTCTTACAAAAATATAATTGGTTGTCAATAAAGTCGGTTTACGGACGATAGTATTACGTGATAACGTCAGTAGCAGAACTATTCGAATTGGTAGCTGTGACGTCACACGAGAAAACAAATAAATGTGTCACACTGGCGGTTACTGGTGCTAGGACCTCTTGTAAGTTCGCACGGATAGGTACCACTACCCGGCCTATTTCTGCCATGAAGCAGTAATGCGTTTTGGTTTGAAGGGTGGGGCAGCCGTTGTAACTATACTGAGACCTTAGAACATATCTCAAGGTGGGTGGTGCATTTACGTTGTAGATGTCTATGGACGCCAGTAACCACTTAACACCAGGTGGGCTGTGAGCTCGTCCACCCATCTAAGCAATAAAAAATAAATAAAAAAAGTCCAACGCTTGGGCAACGATCGTGCCTCTCTAACGCTTGTTCCACGCTCTCGCTTGCACGCTCAGGCTCGGACGGAACGTGACACTTTTTCGTGCGTGCAGCCGGTGTTCATCGATTTATAAGACGTTAGTTACCACGTCAACAAAAAAACAAAAAATTCCTGTTAACTTTTAATTATTATTTTTATATGTTTGTACACACAGCTATTAGAAGAAACACGACAATAAGGATACAGAGTACAAGGGCACTACTTATTTCATGTTGAATTCTGAAGAGATTTGCGGAAGGAAAGAAGAATTAGGAACACAAACATAGTGCATACAGTAAACATTACATATAATAATATATACATATTACAAGATAAAAAAAATACACACACACACACGCACGCACACACGCACACACGCACGCACGCACATACACACATACATATACTTACTTTATATTATAATTAATTACGGCAATATTCTTTCATTTAGAAATGTCACTTGTAAGCATGCCTTGAACTATTTCTCTCACTCACCCATGTGCGATACATCAGTTGAGAACATGATGTCCTCGCGGCGCAGTTCGTCATCGCTCTCCGGGTAGTCGTCGAAGGTTCGCTTCCTCAGCTCGTCCATCGAACCGTTCGAAAGCGCCCCGACCGTGACCACGCCCGAACCGGCGCCGGGCATCGGAGAAGAGGTGTAGAAGTGGTCGCCGCCGATCTAAATTCAAACGTGAAAGACCTAAATGAGTATCGTCAAGACGCACCGTAATATTCATCTATACTATTATCACTACATCTCGAAACACTTCTAATCACCGGCAAAGTGGAAAGAAAGAGGCCGGGGGGGCGCATTTCCATGCGCTGGTCCCATCAGATTAAGACCACTTTGGAATCCAGCATCAGTGTCGCTATCCACTGCGCGGAGGACAGGAGTGAATGGAAGAACATAGTTCTAACAAAAGTGCTCCGTAAAGGTCACTACCCTCAGCACTGAGGAATACGACGCACGGAGGAGGATTATCACTACATAGTATAAAACAAAGTCGCTTTCTCTGTCCCTATATCTGTCTGTCCCTATGTATGCTTAAATCTTTAAAACTAAGCAACGGATTTTGATGCGGTTTTTTTAATAGATTAGAGTGATTGAAGAGGAAGGTTTATATATATAATAACATCAATTACATAGCTGAAAAATCAATAATAAATTACAGTTTACGAAGCGAAGCGAGGGCGGGGCGCTAGTATATAAAGAGGAAAGATTTGTTTGTTTGTTTGTATTGAATAGGCTCCGAAACTACTGAACCGATTTGAAAAATTCTTTCACTGTTTGGAAGCTACGCTATTCCCTAGTGACATAGGCTATAATTTTTTTTGGAAAAAAAATTGGTGATCCTTACTAAAACTCCAATAATGTAAGCCAAGGTGTAAAAAAATTACCTAAAATATTCTTTACATCGCGTGCCTGCGAAAACTATTGATGATAGAATAAAATAATATACTACGACTTTGTAGAACACATCATTATTTACAAAAAGTGTCGCGACAGCATATGTCTAACGATTATAGTTATGCCGCAATAAATGTTCTTTTATTAAAAAAAAAAACAACGTGTAATATCGTTGAAACCTTTGTTAAAGACCCGAGCGGAGCCGGAGCGGGCCGCTAGTTAAGTTATAAACACACGAATAAACGCTTTTTATAACCACCGTTTTTAGACCACTTTCGGAATCCAACATCAGATCGCCTTTCTGGTACACGCGACGCGATAATCGAAAGATTATTAATAGTACTTAAATATTCAAGTTTGCCGTTGTAAGCAATATGTAAGTCAAATATGTAAGTACTGATAGCAAAAAAAAAACGCTTTATCATCTTTATTAGTGTATTGTATTGTTTAAAAGCCAATACTTTAGGTCCTAAAGCATGTACATGTCTCGGACGCGCGATGATGAAATTACAAACATAGAACATATTATTAACGCGTTCAAGTAAGAAGAAGGTGATGGTCACGACCCACAGACATGTGGAATGCGACTCGGGGAGGAGGAAGAAGAAGGTAGCGGACACCTTGGGACAACGTCTTATAATCAATTTGAATTTCTAATTAGAGGCGAACATGAAACAATAGCCTGAAGGACAATCAACACGAACCCAACGAAACCACACCGGTCGCTACGTTTCTTTGCGATCGAAAACTATACGCACAAGATATTATAGCTATCAATTTAATTCCAAATCCTCACTCCTATCGACCTAATAAAATTCATAGAAAAAATAAAAAAACTCTTGACCTTTAACATTTTTGCGTAATTAACGAATGGAAGGACGTACTGTTTATTCTCACGGTATATATATATCTACATCCTGCCTCGTTTGAGTGCTAATTTCGAAATAAGCGTTCCGGTTTTGTGAGCGGGTCAGCAGTTATACAATTGAGGCTTCGACGTACCCCCCAAGGTTGGTGACGACATTCCCGTTCCGATAACTATGGGCTTAAGCCCATAAACAGTAAGCACCAGGTATCCTATGAGCTCACCTACCCACCAGTAGAGGTAGATATGAAAGAAAAAAATAAATAGAGCAAAGTTTACTAGTGGCAGGGCCTCATGTGAGTCCGCACGGGTAGGTACCACCACCCCGCCTATTTCTGCCGTGAAGCAGTAATGCGTTTCGGCTTGAAGGGTGGGGCAGCCGTCATAACTATACTGAGACCTTAGATCTTATATCTCAAGTCGGGTGGCGCATTTGCGTTGTAAATGTCTATGGGCTCCAGTAACCACTTAACACCAGGTGGGCTGTAAGCTCGTCCACCCATCTAAGCAATAAAAAAAAAACCAGAATCATGTTACCAACAAACTAAATTTAATTAATTTTCAAAAGAAGCTTGTCTGAAGATTCACATCCGGCGCATCGGTCTGAGTTGTCGTTTTCCCTAAGCACGTAACGTATTATTATCTTCTTCGAACGTCAAAATTCTGAGAATCATTTATATGTGTGTAATGTATAGACGGCCTATATAGATCAATAGCCATAGTACTTATATATTTTTTACGCAACTACGACAACTAATTGACAGATAAAACAAAGAGTGGCATTTGCTTTAGCGCTGCTGACGGTACATTATGTTAGCGGATGCGGCTAAAGGTATAGCAAGGTAACAGCAAACTCTAAACTATAGATAACCATAAAAGGAGAAAATTAATGCCACTCAAAGTTATTACAATTTCAATACGGCTTTGTATTTAAATGTAACGTGATACAATATGTTGAGGTAACCGTTCAACAATTCTCTAATTCAACAATCGAGTTTACGATGAACGACATTGATGAGTCAGGATTTCATAGAAAACCCGCACGTTTTGTTAGCGTGACACACCGGTATTGTGTGGTCACAAAAATGTGTACGTAAGGTTGCGTTCCATTCGTAATTTTATTACATTATATGAGTCGTCTATTATCAAAGGTGGCAATCTGTGCATTTGGACAAAAAAAAATTATTGATATTTCAATACAGATTGATTTGAATATAATCGTCTCCTTCAAATAATACGGTTCAAAACCTGCATTAAATAAAGGTTAATACTTAACCTGTTATTTATTAAGATGTCGTTCAGAAGAGTTTTGTGACTGCCAATGGAATACAAAGTCAATAATTCGTTTTTCTGATTTACCAATAATTATCCAAAAGTCACATTGCCGGCTTTGATAATAGTCGACTCATATGTAGTTAAAGCTTCCTTAGTTTTGTGCATAACATTGAAAAATACTAACGATAATGGTATAAATGATCTACTTACTGGTCAGTCGCTGAGTTGTAATATAAATAAGACGATTTGGACCAAGGTCGCTTGGCGTGAAGCATCGCATTGTTAGCGAATTATAGTATCAAATAGAAAAGACCATATCGAGGGGTGAAAGGCCATTCGGTTTAAATGACATTTTTACAACTTCACAGAACAACCATTGTATAAAATTTGGAAAAAATATCATAACAAAAAACTTACACCCGAGGAAAAATGTAATCTATATATTAATACGTGAAGCAAAAACTTTGTATCCCTTTTACGAAATTGCGCGGACGGAGTATGAAATTTTCCACACTTATAGAGATTATAGAGAAGAAATGCACAATGCTATTTTTTTTTTAAATAATGCATAAAATATACATTAAATCAATAAAGAAACCATTACACACACTACCATGTATTTGACACACACACACGCATGCATACATTTGTTTATTGTCAAACTTTTCTTTGCAGTCTGTCAAATTGAGAATAGATTAAATATTGTTTTCTCTTTACTAATATTTGTCTAAAGTGTAGTCTTGTTCGTCAAGAAGATTGTGTGATTAAAGAAGTACAATAGTCCTTGACAATAGAATCATAATAGTGTACAAACTTATAATTACCATTAAATTTAGACTACCAGGGGACCACTAGTCTTCTTAATTTCCAATAATAAAAACTATAAATTTGACTGTACGAAATTACAATTTTGAGAATAATCTGTCAGATGGTGCTGATGTACAAAGCGTGACGCGACATTGACAAAAACATGAAATCTTAGAATATTATTTAACTTTTCAATACCCAAAAAATAAAGTGTTGTTCGGATCTTTGGAAACTGGAAAACTATTTTCGAATAATATTAAAGCTACTTACGCCAGTTTTATTTATCAACCTTTCAATCTTGAGGCGTGTGTTCGGATTAACATAACAATAAAAAACAAAGAATAAGGTCAGATGTCAGAAAAATATGACAATCATATACTAAATAACGTAATAAAATACCAACGTGAGATCGTTTAGGAATTTGGATGAAATTTTGAAAAATGAGTTTATAACCTAGATTCACACAAGATATTTTTTTATCGTAAACAAAGAGCTACCTACTTTAATGACAAGGTTTATCATAGAAAGGGAAATGACGGTTATTACTGCTGCAATTAATATGACAGTAAACTCGATGGTTCGTGATTTACGTATCAAAAGATCAAGATCAATCTTTTGAAAGTGATGCAAGCAACTTTTTATCCCGAGAAATATCGCTTAAGATGAGCGAAACTACGATGAAAAGTCAAGCAATATACATATATAACAATCAAATAATATGGATGTAGGAATAATTGGACTAGATGATGCGAAGCTGTTTTTGACGATTGCACCACATCAGATGATGCTTCAACACTACCAATATTAAGACAAATTTAAATGGCCGAAATACAATAACAAAATGTAGCTTTACAATAACAAACATATAGTTTTTAGTAAATAATATAGCCTTACAATAACAAACACATAATATCTTTTTAGTAAATGATAAAATCCAGCTACATTTAAAAAAAACTATTCTGGTTAATAGGCAATTAAAACTGTGTAAGACTTCTGACTTTGAACGTTTATTATTACGAATATTTCTGGCCATGTCAAATGAATAATTTAAGTTAATAAAATTAAAATATACGAAAGATCAAACATTTCCTGTTGTTACCAAAATATACAATGACAAATATTCCTTTCAAACACAAAAATCGTTTTGTTTGGAAACTTTTTTTTAAATCAGATATTTCAACCCTGGCAATGCAATGAATATCTTTTCGTAATTAAAAACAAAATGCAGGCACAAGAAGTAATCGATTTTTTTTTTAAAACTAACATATACACGTAGGTACATCCATTAAGGCGGTAATAATACACAAGGTATTGCATCTCAAGAATTATGCACGGTGTTTGTATAAATTTGCATACTGCTAATCAGTTTTCATTCGACACTTCCATAGCTACCTTCTCCAATGCATTCTTTTTTTGTGACATACAAATCGGATTAGCAATGAATCCTTTGACTCGATAAAAAAAAAACAAATGTTATCATAAGAGTCAGATGTAAATTGACATCTTCTTTTACTGCGTAATGCGAAATCTGGTTTAGATTATTTAGAAATTATAAACAGTCTCAAAGGCGCAAAATCTTTACTACCTCAATGTTTAATAGCCTAAGTACTGCTGTATGCTAGACCATATGGTCTAGATTCATGTGTGATGTATTATATTGTACCACACGTAATAATTTTTCCAAATCCATAACAGTTTTATGCAGTTCCAAAACTAAAAAAATCGATTACCATCTACCAAGATAAGATAAATTCATGTAAAATAGATAGGACGATTGGATAATCGTGTGGTAACTTGTTTATCGATGGTCCGACGTAATACACCTGAATGAACATATGAATTTTTAATGCTAGCTTCAGTGAAGTGAAATATAAAAATAAATAAATAAATACACTAACTAACATGTACATGAGAGACTTCGATTTTACAAAATTAAGACTTGACTTCAAACAACAACAACAACAAAATAATCTACGCATTGTATTATCGTAAATTATCTATATATTAATACTTGATGCAAAAACTTTGTACTCCTTTTTACGAAAATTGCGCGGACCGAGGAGTATGAAATTCTCCACACTTATAGGGAATATAGGGAAGGAGTGCAGAACGCTAACATTTTTTTTAAATTATGCATAAAAAATACATTAAATCAATAAAAAACATAACTACCGTGTATTTGACACAACACAAACAAATGCTTACAAACAACACAAACTTTTGGTTTGTTTAAAGGGTGTGGTCAATTTGAGAATAGGTTCATATTGTTTGTCTTTAATATTAATAGTGTAGTTTTGGCGAAATCTGTGATTATATTATATAAGTATGATAGTGTTTGACAATAGAACCATAATAAAAATAAAATTTAAATTAAATAAAGTTGAATTTCGAATACTGCGGGACCACTAGTCATATTATTAAAAATTTTAAAGTTATCGTTTACAATGAATGACAATGATGAGTCAAGATTTCATAGAACGCGCTAGTTCTTGTACGCTCGTGATAGGCCCGTATCGTGCGTACATTATAATAATGTGTACACAAAACATTAAATTGTGTGCGTGCGTGCCTCGAGTAGAGCTTGCGTATACTATTTATATCATACGGATGTGTGTTGATATTGCGGTATTTCGCACATACACACATACGTTTAGTCCAGACTTTTACTGCACCGATTGAAGCAGCACGTACATACAATCCATACGCAGCTTGTAATTTATATATCTATTTTTTTTATTGCTTAGATGGGTGGACGAGCTCACAGCCCAGCTGGTGTTAAGTGGTTACTGGAGCCCATAGACATCTACAACTTAGACGCGCCACCTACCTTGAGATACAAGTTCTAAAGTCTCAGTATAGTTACAACGGCTGCCCCACCCTTCAAACCGAAACGCATTACTGCTTCACGGCAGAAATAGGCAGGGCGGTGGTACCTATCCGCGCGGACTCATAAGTGGTCCTAGCACCAGTAAGCACAAGCCCGAATTCTACTAGTCTTTATATTCCTTATGTTATTGCGAGTCTGTACACTTAATATTATTATAATGTATGCATCAGCGATTTCGAAATAGGGGTCCCCTAAATAGAAAGATTCCGTGTGAAAGTCACCTGGATTCCGTGAATCAGTCACTCACGAAATATTATATGACTTCGAGTATTCTCACGCGTTTCGAAAAATTTGATATATGAACCGCCACATAATTAGACAGCCATTTCAATTTAATACGTATGTGGATTAGGAGAGTCGTACACAAAATTTCAAAACAAAATAATAAAACAGTAAATTTAAAATGAAATTGAATATGCAATTTCGAAAAGGGTACATGTCGCATATTTTGTCAAATAAGTTTTTTCATATACATGTAGTTTTGAGGCTTACCTACACCCATTTTATAATAATTCCAGTAATTTTCAATTGCTAATTAATACTAAAATATATCTCAAAAGTTAATATTTCAAATTTTACACTGCTTAGAAAATAATCAGTTTTTTCTCATTTTCTGAACATTTTAAATTTTCAGAGATATGCCCTTTTGTAATTCGTTCACTGACCTGATGCGGCGGATGGTGTACTCGCATTGGATGCGCGTGCAGTGACGAGGACACGTGGGAGCCGGCGTCTTCCAGTTCATCAGCCCAGGGTGGCTGCATCAGCCGGATATCCGCTCGCTTCACTTCCACCGCCTGCTTGCACAGGTCGCCATCTCTCACCTGGACGACAACGATCGTGTCACAACCGTATTGGATTTCGAAACAATGACGGACGAAATTTTTCAATGTAGAATACTTAAACGAATACTCTCACATTATATCTATACTAGTGGTCGCTCGGTTGTCGAAATTCGACTATAATAATACTAATAATACTATAATAAACTGCGGAACCACTAGTGTATAATAAATATTACAAATACACGTAAAATAAAAGCAAAAAACAAATAACAAAATCGCACAACCAACATTATTATATAGCAAAATTTCAAACGAAATAATATCCATTATAAATTTACCTCAACACGTATCCTTATTGGCGAATTTAACACCTCTAAGATGAAACCTTCGACGAATACATTTTGAACGTTTTCTCGATTGGGGTCAGAGGTACGCACGACGCACGGCAGACCCATCAGCAAATGGCTCATCTGCGGGCTGGCATCGCCGATAACATCCAGTTTGTTCATACCAAACACGTCACTGTATTCGACAGGTTCGTTTTCATAACCGTCTAACTCTACCGTCACTTTACAACCTTCGGCATGTCTTATCGCTCCGGGTACATAAAAGCCCCGTTGCTTGGCCAAAACTCGGTGGTCACGCCATTCGGACAAATCAATGTTTGGGTATTGGATGAAAAACGGCTTCACGTCTTGAGGTGGAGATTGCCGTACTATTGGCGATGGTTGGAGCACTGGCCGTTGGTAATTGTGGAAGTCGAGTACCGACGCCGTCGAAGTGTTGATCGTGTTATTATTGGGACAGGTCTGCTGCATCTCCTCTAGCGAGGAAGGGTCAAATTTGCGTTTCTTGGGCAGATTCCTCACTGGGTTTTGTGTTGGCGTTTGATGGACCGTCGACTGAGTAGCGTTGCCGCTGCTGGCGTTGCCGAGATTAGTCGGATTGGCCATGTTTATGTTTTTATGGTTGGTAGATGATTGTGACAGGCTCACTGTGCCGACACTGCTTATCACAGAAGCAGGAATCTAAAACAAAATTGTAATATAAATACGTGATTCTTTATAGTAATTTCCAATCTATACTAATATTATAAAGCTGAAGATTTTGTTTGTTTGAACGCGCTAATCTCAGAAACAAGTGGTCCGATTTAAAAAAATTCTTTCAGTGTTAGATAACCCATTTATTGAGGAAGGCTATAGGCTATATTATAACATCACGGTAAGACCAATACAAGTGGAGCACCAATAAATAATGTTTCAAAATAGGGGTTTAAATAGCTCCTTAACATTCTATAATTAAAAAATATTTTCACTTTCTACGTAAATGAAGTGTGGTTAAAATTTAGTGTTAAGCCAAAGTAA
The DNA here is from genome assembly GCF_003987935.1 of Bombyx mandarina. The sequence goes on from NW_021011603.1 coordinate 107,373, forward strand.
CTATTTCACGCGGACGGAGTCACGGGCAAAAGCTAGTATTCTGATAAACGTTGTCTATATTCGTATTTCTTCCTCCAAGCCTATTGGTCCTCGAGGGGAATAAAGACCACAACGCTCCAACAACACATAGAAATAACTACAAAGAAACAAAAATATACGTCGCAGTTGGAGGAGGCTTTTGTCGATTGACAAAGAGATCTACAGAAACTAAGTAAAATCCAAATAAGAGACTAGTTTATATAATTATAATATGAATCTGAATAATAGGCTATTCATTCATATTCATATTTTGAGTGAATATTAATATTTAACACCGATCTAGATAGCTTGATATTACAATACAACGTTTAACTATACACAACATTTTTACGTCTCATTGTTCTTTATCAGTGGGACGAGGTGTAGGTGAATGAATGATTACCTGATCATCAATATCTGGGTAGTGGCCGTGTGAACGATAATGAGGGTGAGCGGGGGCGGGGGCGGAGGCCTGCGGCGGGGGGGCGCCGCCCGCGTGCTCTCGCTGCATCACCGCCTCCCGCTACCACATAGCACCCACTGCTGTTATCGCACCTGCCTTCTGAAAAAGAGTATCGATTATTACAGTAAAATGTGTCCGTACGTTGAAATTATAAACACAAAAAGGTTAAGATATAGTAGATTGGGGGGAACAGCGACTAGAGGTAGAATAGGGATAAATCTGGGATGTTACGATACTTTTGTTGAGTTGTTAGATTTCAATTTATTGAACTGAAAATGACTTTTATTTAGCGTTTAAGAATATTAAATAGTTTATTTTAGTCATCAAAGTTTTGTAAGTCATTAAAAATATTAAAAACTTCATTACCTAAAGTTAGGTACCTATCTAAAACTACCAAATAGTACCAGCCCTATCGAAAAACTTTGTTGTCCCTATACGTAACCTGATTCACCCCAAAGCCAGGTGAAACGGGTCAAAGTAGCTTTTTCAGTTTTTATGTATATGTATTTTGTAACGAACTATGTATAATAACGCATCGTATATAAAAGTTTAAGCCTCCGTTATTATGATATCCGTTTTATTACTATTATACTTTTATTACTAATTTACAAAAAACTGTAATGTAACTGTACTGTTGTATTACTATTATACAAAAAACGATAAAAATCAATGTCGAACTTAAAAAGTGTCCCGTTTCCCCCCATTTTACGGCATTCAAAAAGTGCATCCTTAACACAAAGTCACGTGAGCTTGATCGTGTAACTTATTAAAAAAGAACAGCGATCAATCTTTGATGAATTTGTATTTAAAAAAATTTATATATTTATTTTATCTATTACACCATAACGATGGATCTGAATATTTAACAAGGAAATTAAGCGTATACGGTAAAAAAATATAGAACACGTTATACATACTGTAAATATAATATTTTAACAAATAGACTACTCGTATTATATAAACCGAAAAAGCAGTTAATATTTAGTTTTTCCTCTGTTATTTTTTTACTTTCAGTATATGTACATTACATACAGCCATACACATATTATTAATACGTGAAGCAAAAACTTTGTATCCCTTTTTACGAAAATTGCGCGGACGGAGTAGTATGAAATTTTCTACACTTATAGAGAATATAAAGAAGAAGTGCACAATGCTAATATTTTTTTTAAATAATGCATAAAAAATACATTAAATCAATAAAGAAAACATTACACACACTACATACCATGTATTTGACGCACACACGCATGCATACTATTTATTGTCAAACTTTTGTACTTGACGTCTGTGGTCAAATTGAGAATATATTAAATATTGTTTGTCGTTAATTAATATTTTTTTATAGTGTAGCCTTGGTGAAATTTGTGATTATAGAAGTATAAAATATAATCATAATAGTGTACAAACTTACAATTCCAATTAATTATAGTCAAATTTCGACTACTGCGGGACCACTAGTACATATTATTATACTACACATATTTCTGTCGCGAACAATAGTGCGATCAGTGTGCTGAGTGCGAGTTTTTTTTAACGTTCTCGATAGCGTAAAAGTTAACTCAAATTTGTATGGAGTTGGAACGTTTGCCTAGGTTTGCCGCTAGGGGCGCACTAAGCACACTAAACGATCCGAATTGAAAGTTCACCGTCATACCCATGGGACTTCAATCTCATGCCTCAAACGGGCGTCGGCGTTCGCCTTGTAGTGTCTGTCTATTAACAATGGCAACCAGTAAACTACACTCCATAGGTAGACTAAATAAACAAGGACCTTCAAAAACAGATTGGACCTTACGATCTCGACAAATACAAATGAAACGGCCCATTAATAAATAAATAAAATAAATATTTACTAACAATCACGCCACGTTAACTGGTCCCGTGATAAGTTCGTAAAGAACTTTTGTTACAGGTACCAGATAACGGAAATAAATGTAAGATTTTTATTATACACATACATATATTTAATATACATCCATAACCCTGGAAAAGACATTTATATTTATCATACAAATATCTTCCCTTGCCGGGATTCGAACCCGCGACCCCCTTATGTAGTGACCATGTCACTTACCACTACACCAGACGGCCGTTAAACACCAGACGGCCGTTAATAAAATAAAATCTTAAATTATAAATAACCAACAAATAGTATGCTTGATCAATATTCAAACAGTATTAATTAATAGCTCAAAATAACATCGGCACAAAGTTTGAAATAAAGCCGTGAACACAATGTTCGGTGATAAGAGGCTTGTTCTTTGTTCTAAGAGGGGATTTTAATGTTGGCGGGAACGGATTCTCTCGTGACTGTCTCGCTCTCGCAGTCTGGGTACAAAGGAACAAAAAGTGTTGAAAGGATAAGTACTTAGAGCCCGTCGTCTACTTCAGACTTCAATATCATCGCTTACAGTATTTTTTTTAAATACAGCTAACATTGAAAAATATTTCAAACAATATTCAAACATTACTTATATGTTTTATCATAAATGTTTTTTTACACCACAAAGCCGTCCTGACGTGCAAACTAACTGGGAAGATTAATTATTCCCAAGAACAACACTTATTATCAGTATTGGCTAAATGAAAATTAATTATTCGGAAAATAAAACAGTACAAAAAAAGGTTTTGGCTTGTGTGTATCTCTTAATAAAACAAAATATGTATTCCTTGAGGACTTCACCGAACAAGGAATAAATCGCGTAACAAATTCAAGCCCACAATATTTACATTTTTGCGGAATTTCGTTACGCTGCACGTATCCGTACTGCCGTCCTATTTCCATCACAACAGTCACAAATGTTTCGATTTGAGGATTAGAATAATCGTTATTCCAATTCGGTACAAACATCGAATTCATATCTAGAGGAGGCCGGCGTTCACGTAGTTCTAAGGTCTTCGCTTAACACCAGGTATGGCGTTGACACGACTACTATGCCAATAAAAATAAACGTGAACAAGAAACAAAAGTCGAAAGTAATTACACTATAAGACGTATCTGATCAGTGCTCACTGATTATAATTTAAAAGCGGCGTATCCAAACACAATGATGAGACATTTTATTAGTTTTAAAATACCAAACAAATCTAACATCACTAGGTACCTACATAGTATAAAACAAAGTCGCCTTTTCTGTCCCTATGTATGCTTAAATCTTCAAAACTACGAAACGGATTTTAATGCGGTTTTTTTTAATAGATAGAGTGATTGAAGAGGAAGGCTTATATGCATAATAACATCCATTAAATAGTGCAGAAATGAATAATAAATTACAGTTTCCTAAGCGAAGCAAGGGCGGGTCGCTAGTTAAATATAAAGCTCATAATATTGGAATTGTAAGAAAAACTAAATCATCTGACGGTTAAAAAAATGTTACGAATTTCAAACACTAAAATATGTACAAGAAATGTTTTTATCATACTGTGGTCGTAGGTCAGAAATGACGAACCGTGTCATAAAACACCAGCTTTTTGATGGTGCTACGTGCTAATGTATTCTGGGCACGTCCCGCCACATACTTCTTGCTCGATTGTATCTATCGTAAGATAAAAAGCGGCTCTACTATTGGCCATTTTAAACATCAAATAGCAATGAAAGCATTCATGACGTGTCACGATGATTCAATTTAATATTGATATTCATAAATCTTGTTTGACGATATCTAATCCCAATTAAGTAGTGGAGTTCACACAATGTCATTTTTGTCCCCGAACTTCTATTCTTAAAATAAATATGAGGAACCATGCGCGGATCATAATAAAAAAATGCTTAATAACACATCTATCTATCATTACCGTCTTTACATGCCCAAACAAAGTTCATTTTTTATTGTATACTTTACTATTTTCTTAGGTTTTCCAGAGTCGAAGTCACGAACTAAATCTACTTTTACGGTTTAATCTCGTGTTCCTTATTAACTACATATTATTACCGAAACTTCAAATACTTTACGATTGTCGTGGTGACACACGTTTTATTAATATACGAGCATCTATTTTATGTCAATTATAATAAGACCTAATTTATTTTATCAATATCTGTGCGTATCCGAATTTAATTTTTTTTACATTTAAAGCTGTCATTTCGTGCGTAAGGACATGTTTATTACGGAAAATATTATAAATTTTAAAATAAAGGCAATTAATCATCATTCTATATCTATTTTATTATTACAATATTTTTTTATGATTGAATATTTACTGGTGGCCCGGAGGCCTTTCCAGTTTCACCAGGACAGGTGGGCGAGCAAAGGCTCAGCCAGAAGGGGTGGGATTTGCTAACAGCTGCCCGAGCGCCTCCGAAGGAGACCTAACAACTCAAGAGCAACTGCTTCGCGAATGAATCTACTACCGGATCGGAATCGCGACCCGCTCAGAAAATCTGGCGAGAAACTCAGCTGATGCATGGGTTATTATTACTATTGTACGCATCTTCGCTCATAGACATTGGTACAGCAAACTCGATTCCTGCTGCCAATGCCTTTTTTCACACCTCATCCCGATGATCATCGTTATCGTCGAGTCCATCTCTTGCGACGAAGGGCTCGGCGAGTAAATTTACCCACAGATACAGCCCACTGAGTTTCTCGCCAGATCTTCTCAGTGGGTCGCGTTTCCAATCCGGTGGTAGATTCTGCGAAGCACCGCTCTTGCTAGGGATAGTGTTAGCAACGTCGTCAGGTTTGAGCCCCATGAGCTCATCTACTTGTTAGGTTACGCTGACATAGCCTCTCAAGGCTTAGGTAGGAAAAAACACCTCATTTTAAGGATACGTCATAGCGCTCGGGAAACATTATCGAGGGAGTTCGTTCCGCAGTCGACAATACAGTACGAAGAATTCTAGCTGATATTACTTCTGGTGTGATTGGTGCGATAATAAGAAAAAACAAGAATCCTTTAAGATTATTATTTTTATACATGAATCTACCCTATTTCAATCAAACAACTGAGACGAATTAATTAAACGAATGACAGACTCATTCGTTGACTAGCTGTACCCGTCCGCTTCACTGGGCATTTAAAATTAACATTATTATTTCACACCCCCACAAAGATTCTCATCATTAACGTCCCCGCAACTGGTGTAGGGAGTCCAACACTCATATAAATATTAGCCTATCCATTATGTGTATGTATTTTCTACATGGATACCAAGCTTCAAGTCAATAGGATGCATGGTTCAGTAGTTATAACGGAACATCCGTAAAAACCACTGTAGATTTATATAAAATTATAATATACACGCTCGAAAAATATTACCAGTCTTCGGCAGCCAGACAAAAAATAAGGGTGGGTTCAGGGTCAAGAAAAATTTAGGTTTCAATTAGCAAGCCAAGATTAATTTTGGTTTACTGAGCCAGAAGATTAGGTACGTAAGAAAAGACAAATTACTGTACCTGTACTGTACCTGTAAAAATAATTTATATGTACTTAGAACCAACTAACATTCCAATCAATGAAATGAAATTCAAAAAGAAATAATTACTACAGTACTAAAACTTGACCAATCTACGTCCGTGCTTTTAAAGAAAGCAGGGCGTGCAACCTGAGCATCAACTGGAATGTTTATTTCCTCAACATAAATTTGGGTTAGCCGGAAAATAATCGACGTCTAAGTCTGCAGGGTAAATTGTGAATCGTAAGATCCTTCCTATTTTAAAAAATAGCATCTATTATAAAGAACGCTTTTATTGTACTGTAATACGTCGATAATTTTTTTAAACTACTAACCCGCCACCTATCTTACGTTGATGGCACTATGACTGACTATTTCAGAGCGCCTAAAGGGAAAAAAAACATAAAATTCAGAGATAAACGGAAACTGATGCTGAGTTATAGCTTTGCATCTCATTTTCATATTTTAATTTACGTTTTTGGGTCATACACAAAAAGGGTAAAAAAAGTGTTATAGCAATGTATCATCTAAAAGAGCAAATTGGCGAATATTTGAAAGTATTTAAATCGTAAAGGTACTATATTACTACTCATTTTAATCGTATCTTGTAAAATATTACATTTCATAAGTTCATTTTGATGGCGTTAAACATCAAAAAATCTCTTCCTGTGGACTGTTACAAGACGAAGGTATAATGTTTGAGCCATGTTTAAAAATAGTTAAAGTACCCTATATATTAAAATTATTTACTTGTAACACAAACAATATAATAAAGATGATAATATTGAGAATAAAAAAAATATATCGTTACTATCTGTATACAATAAATCCAATAAACCTATGGTTACATGAAATGGAGTCTTTTCTGTGGACGCGATAAAACGACATCAAATTTTAATTTATTCGACCGCATTATTATTATTTTTTTAACTGTTGGCATCACTAAATAGGGGCCATTCCGGCGTTTGATATTTTGTTGTTTCGATTCCAGTGCGAGTGAAAATATTTTTTTTATTCCAAAACACACATAAACGTAAAAGATCAAGTGTTCTTTCCTGTTCCAATTATAGACATGTAAATATTATCTATAAAAATGTATATTTATTGTTTTTATATGAGCATTTAGTACAAGTAAATGAAAAGCATGTTGCTTGATTTCTAACCTTAAAGTTAATTTCTTTACGCAAGAGTTTTTATAATACATCTTTTCTGTGGACATCTTTCCTGTGGTCCCGATGTCCACCGAAAAGACTATGTCCACAGAAAATGTGTAAGAAACATACCTTAGTAGGTCTAAGTAGAGAAAGTAGTAAGTAGAAAAATAGTTGAACCGAGGGCCTACTCCTTTTTTAAAGTTGGTTAGAAAGAGGTTTGATTTTGGCAACATTTGATATTCTAAGTTAGAGCCTCAAACTTTTTAGTACATTTTATATTCGCAATAGAAAAAATTATAAATCTAATCAATGTAAATAGAGGAAACGAAAACATTTTTTTTATTTTTATTGATTTCGTTCAGGGGGTTCAATACGAGTAATATACCATGGCTGTAAAATTATTATCATTCGAAATTTTGTTTTGTTTCATAAGTCCACCGAAGGGATTTTCCTTTCTGTAGACATTATTATTTTATTTTTTATATTCCAATTAATGTGATTATTTTGACATTTTATTTGCGTTTCGGTATTCGTTTATATCAGTGGCTACATGTGTTTGATTATGTTGTCTTAATATATTTTAGCTTACGCTGCATCACAGCTTTTCATCTCTTGTAGACTAAATTGTCTCTTCTGTGGTCCGCAAAAATATAAAAATTGCGATTATGCCAAAAATAAGACACATTGATCTCGGTTACAGTGATTAAAAGATTGATAATCAATAGTTAAATAATAAATAGTTTGTTTCACACTGATTCTGAGATATTTTTTTTGCTGCACTTTTTTTTCTCTATTTGTGTATGACCCTTTTATATCAAATCAAACAGACATTGATTTTTATTTTTACAACAGAAGATAATATCTATTTACATATCTTATGGACATGGACATGCTCTTGTAGTATATAAGTTAAAAATAAAACAACAGTATTTTCGTCTGTTTGTCTCTGTATTAGTGTATCCTAAATTTAATCTCATTTTAATGTGTGCACGATGATACTAATATAAATTGGTATTCGAAATTGCAAGCACATCCCATTAACAAATGTATTTTAATCTAACAGTTTCAATGTGACAATGAGATGTAATGAAAATAAAAACATACAAAAAATATTTCACTGATCTAACGATAATTATAACTGCAAAAAAATAATATATATAACGATAATTGTAACTGAAAAAAATAATACTTCAGCTGCATTAATATAATTCCGTAAATCAATTACAACTGTGTATGTATTAATCATCGACCGACGGATTATTCAGTACTTTATATTCAGAAATAGATCAGATTTAGTTCGAATCACTAAACCGAATATATCCTCTTTTGTTATTTTTAACCGACCGGAAGTACTAGAACTATTCGACAGATAATTCGACGCTCACGTTGTATAACGTTTATCCCATTACGCTACATATGAAACTGAAATTTTGTTGTAGTTAAAATAAAAATTTGCATCGCTCTTATACACTGGAGGTTAAGGAATGTGTTAATTCACCTATTGCAATATACTATTCAATTTTAATAAAATTCTATTTACTGTAAAAAACATCCCTTAGACGAGCATACGCCCCACCTGATGGTGAGTGATTACCGTCACTTATGGACGTCAGCATTGCCAAGGGTAGAGACCTACCTACTCTATACTACTGAGTACTCTCCGCAAGCCTAGTTTGAAGCACTTTGGTGGGGAGTTCATACAAGACCGGAAGGTTCGTGGCAGAAAAGATTTCTTAAAATGCACTCAATTGATGAGTAGTATGTATGAAATCTATTCTGGTGGCGAGCGATGCGGCAGTGTAAAGGAGATGGTGAAATCATTTCAAACAATTCCTTAGCACTCGCCACGGAACATACAATAGAAAACAGAGAGAACCAAAGTCCCTCCATAGACAAAGAGCTTCCAAACAATCCATGAAAATCCGTGTTGTTTGCTAAAATCTAAAAGGGCGAGAAATATGTTTTTTTTTTGTCAGGAGGAAATCGCCAGACTTCCAGCCTCCACTGGGGATGGCGGGCGGGGTATGTCGGAGTTGAACCGACTAAAACCTCCTGTCGCTCAACAACCCACGTCCGAGCCTCGCACGAGACAGAACTCATGAAAAGGCAAAGGGGGGAGATTGAAGCGTTTAGTGCGGAGCACATCTCTCCCATCACCCTCCCCCTCGGCACGCCGGGCCAGCGATCGGTGCCACGACCACCAGCCCTCTCGGTCGGCAGGCTGTCCGAAGCCTGCCTAGATGGCGTCGGTTTGTATGGCGTCGGTATTTTCTCAATACAAGCTCACTTTTCTTTGGAACATAAATTCGTTCTACAAATGATGTCTTTCACATATTATGTGATATTGTGAACAGGCACAGACTGGTCCATCACACCACGGGAAGAATATTATTTGTGGAATCCCAGGTAGCTTTCATTTTTGTAATGATTACTTCCGATTCAAACTGAAACGCATCATTGGAAGACCCTCGTTGCGTTTCTCCACAATCATGAATTTCACAGAATTTGAATGCATTTAAAAAAAAACTATTGATGGTATTTGCCATTTTTTATAAATATTATGACACATAAGGCATGAAATATATTTTTTCTATATTACGAAATTGAAGGGAAAAAATATAATATTAAAATTAAAGTATTTGGCAACATTGGAAGCAGCTGGTGCAAAAACTAGATCAAGGTGGACACGACCCTCAGTAATGAGGAAGCGACAAAGAAGAGAAGAGAGATTTGGCAGAAATGTGTAATTATACTTAATCAATGTAATTTTTTATTTACTTTTATTTATATAAAAGCATATGACTTTTTCAAGACAAGCAAGTTATTAGCTGTCATATGGTGCAAATGTGTTTTACATAATTAATAGCTTAGCTATGAAGATTAAGATCCACTTAAGACCTTTGAATACCTTGATACCAGGAAGTCCATGAGATCTCCTGAGTAGTTAGGTCGAGAATTACAAAAAAAAAGTAAAAGCCTAGAAGGATCTTAAACAATAATCAAATGCCTTGTATTTACTAAAATGTTTCAGGTTAATATAAATTTATTGGGACTCTAGTTTATCCTAAAATTCACTAAGCAATAAGATTGTTCTAATATTATTTTGAATGTAAAATATGATGCATTTTCTGATAATACAAAATAATCTATTAGCATTGGCATTCAAGTTATGATGTCTATGGACTGATAAGCACTGGTTACCATGTTTATAAATATTTTTGCTAAAACAACCATCGTTTTCAAAATTAAGTATGTCAATTATAAATAAATATCTTGAGAAATTTTTAAATACTAAGTATATGTATTGTGTATTATTTATTATGTGTAATGTGAACAGGTATACTCCAACACTTTTTATACATTTTTCTATTAAAATTTTACTTAAATCATATCGACGCTTGAAAGGCAAACGTGACTAAGCGACAATAACTGCTTTGTACATAGATGATATAAGGCAATAACCATATTCGATGCGCAAAAAAAATATATTTCTAGGTCTATTCAAATCATTTCATTCCTAGAGCTACTAGCTAGATTCTACTACAGCTAGATTCGTTAAAATAAATTTTGTTTTCAGGTATTTCAACTTTAAATTAGTCTACTGTAAAGTTCACGCATTGTCGCTTAGTCATGTTTGCCTTTCAAGCGTCGATATTATTAATAAAAAAACTATGGTTTCAAATTTAAATATTCTCCATTAGTCTGTATTTGTTTTTACAGAAAATTGATATACTCATTCTTTTCTGAGCAGTTTTTCCAGATTTCATATAACAAAAGAGGATGACTCTCGTTTTCTACATTATCAAATTTCTGATTATAAGTTTTTTTTTTATTGCTTACATGTGTGGACGAGCTCACAGCCCACTTGGTGTTAAGTGGATACTGGAGCCCCTGGACATTTACAACATAAATGCGCCACCTAGCTTGAGATATAAGTTCTATGGTTTCAATATAGTGACAATGGCTGCCCAGCCCTTCAAACCAAAACGCATTACTGCTTCACGGCAGAACTGGGCGGGGTGATGGTACCTGTCTGTGTGGACTCACATGAGGTCCTACCTCCATTGACACCATTGAAATTGAAGGTAAATTGTGCTAGCTAGTTGAAGACAATATTTAAGTCACAGCAAATAGATGAAAAGGAAGTTTTCAGTACATTCGACTAAGGTCTGAGTTTAATAACTGGATTTTTTTTGTTTATCACTAAAGACAACTGTTATTGAAGACAAATCTTGTAATCTCAATGTGCAGATTATGTAAATTTCAAAATCAATCAAATTTTTTATTTAATATCATTTAGATCATTAGACTAACTTATTATTGAGTGATGAAGGTTTTAATTTTATTTCATTATTTTCATAGACCATACCAAAAAACAATAATACTCTTCTAAGATGTATTTAAAGTACTATTAAACTGTAGATTTCTTAAGGTTACTTTTATTTTTAGAATTTATTTATTTTAGATTAAACTACTACTGTTTCTTGATCAAATAAAATTAATTATAAAACCAATTTAGAAATGTTGTAATTAAAATTATTGACACCTGTATATGCAATGATTAGGTAAATACACAAGTTACAAAAGTCGTGTACTCACCTAGGCAAGATCAATATCCACACAAGAGAATTTTATTGTAGATGTACTCTAGTATTCAAGTAGCCCGTGATTGAATACATAACATTGACGTTAGCGGACGGCCGCTTAGAGTAATCAGCTGATAATAATACTGATAGATTACTAAAATGAGACTTGTAACGTGTTTATTAAATTTACACTTCACAGTATCACGGCATGATTATCAACTACAATTTAAAATGATACAAAATTAATTCACCTTGTGTTTGATGAACGATGTTTACGTACCACTGAGCATACCCGCGGGGGTGCTTCTCCTAAATAATGACGTGCCGCAACCCATCTACCACGACTGCGCCGTGCGGTGCACAAAATCGAATACTATTACTTATTCATTGTTGCATGTTTATTGTCATGTAAGGCCTACATGCGCAGACAACGTATTTACAATGCGAACACTTCACCGAGTACTCACCGTGGCTTGCAATTGCTCTGTACACGATGCACACCGTAAACAACCAAACTGCATATTAAAACAAAATGGAAGACCGTAATCGCTCGCGTCGAGATGAGAAATTTTGTAAGCGCTTAGCGCTCCCGACTTCCCGAGTAGTAAAACGTCTCTACTATCCTATCGTAGTATTTTAGCAGCTCCCCCTCCAATCTATTACCCGCCGTCACCAGATTAAATGGTACACAATCACAACACAATATGTTTCACTGTTCACAATATGGACTAAGAATCAGCAAGAATTTACAAATAATATAACGATTTACACGAAATCAATGTTCTCTTGAGAATAATAAAATTCATTGAAGCATTTGACGTGCCGAGACACAACACCCACATCAAAAAAATTTACATGGCGACTGGTCTGAAGTGGCCTGCCTGGCCCAGCTTTCAATAATTTCCAATCAAACATATTGCTACTTCACTCAAACACTACAATTTTTTACATGAGTAAGAGAGACAGCAATATAAAAACATTTCCTTTTATGAATAGAATCGGAATTGTGAAGTTGCCCTCTCCACGCCACTCCACGGAGCTCGCAAAGTTGAGTTGAATGGACCCGAGAAGCGTTCAACCATTGGATCGATGATGGTCACGTGATACAAATATGCCAAGGAGCTTTAGCGGGAACGTTTGAAAAAATTCATGATTTAAGTAAAATTTTATCTCCGGGAACATACCCACAAAAAATCTATTACGTAATGTTAATTACACTAGATATGATTCACTAGATCTAGACTACACTATGTAGTTGTGAATATTGTGGAACCCGTCATTTAAATTACTTTGTATTGAGATTCTGGAAAGCCGGTTTTGCTGCTCATCGTTAAATAAACGAAGTCATCATTTGATGATCACCTTCGATCGGTAATTTTATTTCTTCATGATTTTTTCATGATACCTTTCCTACGTTTTGTTTGGTTTACAATGCTCAATCTACACAAATAGTAAGTTACTATGCTCTGCATACAATGCAGTATTATTAACTGTGTTTTTCTGATAATTGTAAAATTTTATACAATTGTATTTTGTCAGTTCATTGAACATTGTCTTGCCACTTTTCGAACAGAACGATGGAGGATCTTGAATAGGGACCACGTTTTTATTTCAATTCAGTATTTAGGAACGGTGAACAGTACTTACCAATGTTAGGTAAACGTTCCATAATAATATGTTAAATGTAGAAGCACTGTTCTAAAGTAGGTAGGTACCTACTCGTGTCAACAAAAATTTTAAGACCTCAATTTTATTACAAAGTGAGCAACTGTGGGTCGTCAACTCGTTCACTCATTTATGCAATAAAAGTAAAAAAAAAAGAAGCTGATACTGTTTTATATTCATTCAGCAATATAAAAAATTCAGATCAACGTTTTCTTTATGGAATCACGCATGATACTGGTTTCTTTATAATCGCTCAATGGGCCTTCTCAGAAAGCTCCTGTAATCAAACACACCTCAATATAACCAATACTCCTCATGTTCGGCACCTAAACATCTCGAAGTGAAATCTCTTTTCCTGATAAATGTATGTGACAATGTTGTGCCCTAACAGAAGCCTTTTATTAGATAATCTGAGATTTTTCTAGTAAAATTAACAGCCTCAAAATATATTTCGTAAGAGACCACCATGCTCCAATTTCCCTCTTACACAATTTGTACTTTTGAATAGAATTTTCAGTATTTATATTCAGTGGAATGCAAAACAAGACTACATCCAAGAAAACGCATACAAATTATATACATCAAATCGAAGATTCAATGAAACCAATTTTTACTTTCTTAGGTTTTGTTGTTTAGGTACAAAGTTCTTTGTTCTCCCAAAGTTTTTGTCCATAAATGAACAAACTTATCTGTTTATTAACACTTTATTTCTCTATGCATATATACTGGAAAATGACATAGCATACTTTTCCATTTAGTGTAAAATAAAAGCTTTATTTATTAATTGAAACATAAGAGTTCATAATAAAACATACAGATTTGATAATTATGTTATCAGTATACTAAAAATTTGCTTTATTAGTATTATAAAAGAGATTTTAAGCCAGTAAATGAATATAATAAATCCATGTTATATGCCAAGCCCAAAGACTGAGACAATGCAGTACATAGTTTTATTCTCCCAACGGACCGTGCATGAGCCATCAGTAGTGTTATCCCAATAACAAGAAGAACTTGTATGCAGTCCTGCACCATTCTTCTGCAGTATTGTGCAGGTCACTGTAAAAAACAAGCAAATATTGGATAAAAGTAAATTTACACATTTTAGCTTTTCTTCATTAGAGAGGTTTAACTTTTATCTTATAAAATAGAAAATTCATTTATTCAAATTACCAATATATTGGTGTATTGGTAATTCTCTAAATTTTTAATGCCTTTGTGGGCAAACAATCACACGGCCCACATGATAGTGAACAATATCAATGATAGACATCAACAATGCCAGGGGCACAGCCATCCATTCTACCTGGAACCGCAGCATTGTCCACAATGCGTTTCCAGCTCTTTACTGCCACATACCATCCAGCTTTGAATGAGCTCCTCTTCAAACGAGTCTTGTGGAGAATACTTAATGATAAGCAGCGATTTGGCTCTGCCCCTAGCATTGTTAAAATCTATGGGCTACGGTAACCACTCACCATTAGGTGGGTCGTATGATCATCTGCCTACAAGGGCAATAAAAAAAAAAAGAATTGTGCTTTATAAGCTTTTGTGGAGATTTGAAGTTCAATTAGCTCCTTATAGATGCTCAACATTTTAGAAGCCAGTCTTCCAAATTACTCCAAATACTGTAAACACTTTTAGTGTTTAATAATTATTTATTGTACATTTAGAGGGAGAGCTTTACATAAGTGGGTAGAAGAGTACAATCTAGTCAATTTACTTATTGATACAATACACAATAACAATAATAATAAAAAAAATACTAATACATAATATATCGGACTATACATACACAATTACACACAAATAACATATAGATACAACATACAACACATACATATATAATGAAATACATAACATAAATACATATAACTAATACTAAATCGATAAATAGTGCTCCTTTAATACATTAATATTACAATTTTGTAATTATATATTTTAATTTGAATTATTAAATGCTGTACAAAATACTGGAAAATTCTAAATAATAGTTTGTTCAATGACAGCATAAAAGATGCGAGTATACTGCTCCACCCTCCTTAAGCTATTACTTTATTAATGATTTAATAAGTCTCTCTCTTCCTGATGGTCAGATTAGCTATCACAATAAAAGCAAGCGTTAATTCCAGTGTGATAGCTCCAAAAGTCATGCAAATGAGTCTTGCAAACTCCATGATTCAAGGTTCATTTGCAATTAAAAAAATACAATTTGAAACATTGTTTTTTTATTTGCTAAGAGAGCTTATACAAGGGACCCTAAAATAAATGATTTTTGATTTTATGCATGCTGTGTTACTTAAAATAATCTAGATTCTCAACGCACGTACCTACATATTTGTATGGTTTTTGTAACTTAGTCAACTGCCCCAGACATGACTCAACAACTGCTGAAGTCCATTGGTTGACATTGTTGTGTTGATAAGCAGTGCCTCCAATTGAATTTTCTATAGCTTCTTTAATTATTTTACTCACGTCGTCGACAATGAATTGGTTCTGAAATACACCATGTTGGTAAGTTTGTTGAATCAATATTTACCAACTAATACACACAAATGACTATTATTACTTCTTCGTCCAAATCGTTGCATTCTTTGACTTCCATTATTTTGTTTCAAGATAGGTAGTAAGTATTGAACGTTATCAAAATGAAATTTCTGTTTGAATTTCGAAACCAAAGAAGTTCGACAAACTAAACAATTTGGCCATCGGCATAGATAATACCTTAAATTTTTTTTTTGTTAATACCATAGATAGTCGTAGTAGTAGTTTTATTTTTCCAAATGGAAAGACAAAAGTATTACACCATACAGCCTAATCTTTTATATATATATTTTTTATGAAATATGATATTATGAAATGAAATGAAGCTGATTAATTTAATATGAAACATGGCATGGCATGAAATAAATAAAAATATAAATGAAATGAGATTATATGATATGGGATACTTTAATGAAACATGTTAATATGGAGTGAAATAAAGTGAAGAATTTGAGACATTAATCAACTGGGATGCAATTAAATGAAATAAGATGAAATATAATCTCATTAAAATGGTGGTCGTTTACTGAGATTTTTTCAGTGGACTTTTTGGAGGAACCCGAGAAGTTACGTCCAACGGCTTTGTTTCATTTTCCCACATTTGTGCACTTTCACAAATACTAAACAGTTAATAAACCACCATTATTACACATTTAAGCCTGAAGAAACACTAAATAGACAAAATAAAACAAATCGCACAACTTGACACCTCGCTTTCCCGCCAAAAAGTCCATATAATAATATACTTAAGATAATAGATAGGTACTTGGCACTATGGTCAAGATCTAGTGGTGCTCGGTTTATAGCCAATATCCATCATCAATGCCAATTATTCGACTATTATGTATCAGTGTATTTCATCGTGATTCTTTCATAATGAGTTTTGAAGTAAAAAAGCTTAAAACCATATCGCTATAATAGTTATACGCTATTTTTGATATGTACAAAAACCCGTTACATTTTTTCTTATAACTTTATTTTGAGAACAAAATCTAAAACTTTCTGAAATATTCAAAAACATTCACGTACGGCGTAAAATAATACACGCAAATAAATTTACAGAAATTAAATATAATATACTTACCTTTTTAAGAATTATTAAATAGTAAAAATCGCTTTAATAGGAGAAACCTTTAATGAATAAGGTCTTAATAAGCTAAAATTAACAGTAAAATTTGTTTTAGTTACATTAGATACATTGACAAAAACACTAAAAAACGCTAATAAAACAGATTGACAATGACATCAACTTATGACTGATAGTTTCAAGTAAGAACAAGTAAGAAGTATATATTACATTGTAATACGTCATGAGTCATATATGCTATAAAATTACGATCTACTACCTACATGCTGCATTACAATAAAATCTATCCTGGATTTGGTATTAAGAACCAGTGCCGCCATCTCTTATAAATCTGAATATGGAATCGCAAATTATTGAATTAAGCGCCTTATTCACGATCCATCTTGCTGTACGTCCCGCCAAGGCCATGCACGATGCACGATGCAAAAGGATCATGAATAGGCTTGACGTACGTCGATAATTATTATTAATTGTTTGCTGGATTTGCACGACCGATTTTGCGTCCAGCGAGTGCCCCCACCACCGCGAACGTCGTGCAGATAGACAGTGAATAACGCTGACGTACGTCAGAGCGGTCCTGCGTCGTGCGTGCTTGATCGTGTGTAGACTTGCTGTACAGCAAATTTAACATTTAGAGCTTGCTTCGAGAGGAGACTGCACGTCAAAATGGATCGTGAAACACTTCCAAGATTTATTGAAAGATATAAGTTCCACATGTTTGTGGAATGTCTCAAGCGCAGACTATATGAATAAACAAAAAATTATAAACGTATTACAATTTTTTAGGTCCATTTTAGGGGAAGCTGCAAGGATTGATAGCGTGCGTAAAAAATGATATTAATTATTTGAGTATACTCTGCACGTTTAAAAAAATCATCCAAAACCTCTTGCTATTTTTTGCCTCTCTTCTGCTGCTGCAGCTGACAACATCAGAAGGACTCCCATTTTTGGCTTTTTGATAAAACAGCTAGCATTTTAAATAAATTAAAACCCTCTCATTTAATTCGTTCGATTTATACTGTTCGCGCTTGCGGCCTTGAGCTGACGTACAGCCGTGATGGATCGTGAATAAAGCGCTAAATGCATCGTGCATCGTGCATGGCCTTGGCGGGACGTACAGCAAGATGGATTGTGAATAAGGCGCTTTAGTTTGCAGGAAATAGTGGATAAGAAATGTGCTTTAAAATTTGACGGTAACAGAGATATTTTTTTCAAGCTGGGGTATGATTCTCTTACAAGTTTCCTGTGTCAGCGGGTGCACAGGATATGTAGGACTCTGTTGGCGAAGATCTTAAAGGCTAAACTAACACTTATCACAAAAAACACTCAGCCTATCGTCACCATCACGTAGGAAAAAGTAGTGTGAATTCCTGACCCCAAACAATTCAGAGTTATTTGATGTGAAAATATAACAAAGAAATACTCTCACATTAATAACACTAGTATGGATGGACTCACAAGAGGTCCTCCACTAGTAAGGTGGTAGGACCTCTTATGAGTCCTCGCAGGTAGATACCACCACCCTGCCTATTTCTGCCGTGAAGCAGTAATGGTTTTTGGTTTGAAGGGTAAGGCAGCCGTTGCAATGGCATCCCAATTAACTTATATTTTTATATTCTATGCCAAGATTAAATTGACGTTTTACAAAATGGAAATGTCACTCAGTCGACCGTCAGTGTCGTCACTTTTTATTGTCTCTTTTTTAGGTGAACATGGATTATTTTCAATTTGATTTATTAATGTAATCGAAATGGCTTCATCAGTACAGAATAGTAGGATTTCATCACCTGGTTATTGTGCCTGTTGTCGAACGTGCAACATGTGGTGTTGGAAAGGATTCAAATGGCTTCCAGTGTCATTCATAGTGTCTATAATAACTTGGTCATACTATGCCTACGTTATTCAACTCTGTATTTGTAAGTGTTTTAGACTATTACCAATTTTACACTTAATTAATAGTAAATCATTAGACTTAATTATATTACAGTTACAATACAAAGCACAGTCCAACAATGGATTTATTTGGTGCTGTACCACATACTCCTAATAATGTTCGTCTGGTCTTACTGGAAAACAATTTTTGCAGAGATAGAACCAATCCCTGAAAAAGTAAGTATTCTTTATTAATGGAAATTTCCAAACATTATCGCATATACAAAATTTTCATTCTGTTTAGTTGAAATTATGGTAAAAAAATCTATTTAGCCTCAAGTGCAAGTCGTCCTCATGATTGAATGTTTATTTAACAGAATCATATGAAATAAGCTTCTATACTTACACATTAAATGAAAGATCTTAAGTACGTATTTGGTATGCATAAACAATTTCCTCAGTTCTTCCACACTGATGTAGTAGATGTAGTATGCACTGATGATGCCACAGAGGACAAGTGCAGATATACAAACTAGATTACAATTACAAATTATAATTACAATCATAAACCAAGATTCACATACCAAACCATGTAAAAAAACGAATCTGAGTCATCAAATATAAGAACAAATAAATTAAGATAATACTTGTTTGTGAAAGAAATTAATACCTAAAGTTATATTAAACAAAATAAATATCATTTTTATGTAATAAATTTTAGTACAAGCTGCCTGAAGCAGAACTAGAGAAGATGTTGAGTGCAGAATCTGAAGATTCACAAAGAACAATCCTTGAAAACTTTGCTAAGGATTTGCCAATTGTTACAAGGTAATTTATTTTTTTATTCTGGCTGATTGTTACTCACTGTATTTAACCCACGCATAAACCATTAAAGTACTGTAAACCATAATTAGGATGATAACATCACATCTGAAAGTTAAACTGAAGGTAAGGCTGATTTAAATAATATATATTTTTGTTTAAATATTTACTCACAATCATGCCACGTTAACTGGTCCCGTGCTAAGTTCGTAAAGAACTTGTGTTACAAGTATCAGATAATGGAAATAAATATAATATTTTTATTATACACATACATATATTTAATATACACCCATAACCCTGGAAAGACATTTATATTTATCATACAAATATCTTCCCTTGGCGGGATTCGAACCGATTGGTTAAGGATGATAAATAACTTTATCTGCACATACATTTGGCAATTTTATATATAAACAAGGCATTGTGTGGTCAATAGTATGGTTCTAATAGGGGACATTATCCCTTCCATCTATTGAACTATGGAAAATAGTTAGAAATTGATTAATTTAACCATAATTATTATACATACATGTAAAGAAAAACCTTTATCATTTACCTTAAAAACTATATAGTTTATAAAAAATCTTAGACAGAATCACTCACCTGTCTGTCATTCAGTGAAGAGGGTAGTTCAGTTTTGCATAGTATAAAAAAACTGTTTAAAATATTAATTTTAAAAGAGATTAAGGGCTTATGTTGTTTTAGTTTGAATTTTTAAGGCAATTACATCTTGTGTTGTTAATTCATTCTGGAGTATTGTATATTATAATGATGTTAAAGTCAAGGAAGCATTTTGCATTGAATTATATAGATTAGCCCAGAATGAATATATTTAATTAAGCAAAGGAACCCAGTGTGTCTCTGTATTGTTGAAAAGCAATAAAAATAGTGAAGGAATACTTAAGAAATTATAACCTTAAGTACATACTCATTCTTAGATTTATTTTTATCTGACCTTTTATCCAATGAGCATGTGGCTCTGACTGCGTATCTAGATATCTGTGACTATGAATACAAAGCTGTGGTCAGAAAACTGGTAAAAAAAACAACAATAAAAACTATCTCACCATTTTCAAAATGATTTCAATATTTTTGTTGTATATTTATTTGAACATAAACAGTAATTCCTTATTACAAAATTAATACTATATTTTATAATTTTGGACTATGTCCGACTAAGTTGTCGACTGCTGGACATAGGCTTCTCCCAATCCACACCAATGAGCCCGGTCTTCCGCTCTCCTCATCGACCTCTTGCTGGCCACCGTTTGGAGGTCTTTGCACCACCTAGCTAGGGGCTGAAATGGCTGGTTGTACTAAGGCCTTCTGCCACTTTCAGTTTTCTGTTTTATATAGTATTCAAAATAGATCTGATGTGAAGCAGTGTACAGAAGATAATCAATGGTGAGGTTTGATATTTGTATTTGTCAGGCGAATTTTGCAAAGCACACTGAATGAAAATAATAACCAGGCATGATTATATTCAAAAACGAATTAACAAAAATACTGGCCACTGGGCCCAAGAGTCAGGTGATATGACGTAGGCCTCATATGATGTGGAGCTGCATTTAGTGTGTGAGTACTTGCCTACTCCCTACAAGGGTATCAAGTACTAAGGTATAGGGTATTAAGTTACTCTGAAACTGTGACATTAGATAGTTGAAACTTGTGAGACACAGTTTTTAACTTGACACATGATCCCTCCTTGACTAAAAATAATTTAATACAATGTTTCATGCTGCTTAAATATAATATATTTATTAGATATTATCAGTTCACATGAATATATTTCTGGCTAGTTGTATTTTCTGGCATTCTATAGATTACTTATAAATGACAAAAACACTCTGTCAAGTAAAGGATATACAGTTAAAATCTGTTATAACGACATCGAAGGGACTGCTCATATTCAGTCGTAAAAACCGATAGTCGTTACAACCGGTGATGTCTAATGTGTATCGTGCAAGTACAAACAAATCGATAGGAAATTATTGGTAAAATATATTTACATATTACGCGATTTTTCTTCAATATTAATTTGTTTTCTTTTTCTTTGCGACATTTTGAAAGTTTCACGAATAACTCCACAAAGTTTTGGTGCGTCTTGTGTATAGATAAGTACAAACTAACTGAAGAGATATGAAGAAGCGGGCTTTGACTCTCTGCATGCACGTGTTTTGTTTCTAAGAATTAGAAAAGACCCTACTAAACTAAATCCTATTGTTTTCTTTCCTGATTTTAATAGCCATTGAAGACAAATGTGGATACCTATTCAAATTGTTTACAATACAGCTTAACCGGTCGTTCTAACAGATCTAATTCTCCGAAATATTAGTTAAATATGGTCGTTTTATGAGGTATGTCGTTATTACCAATGTCGTAGAAAGCAATATTTTTAATAAGGCGGTCATATGGCATTCAGCCGGGACCTTTGTTCTAGGTTATTATATACGGCATGTTGTATTAAACGATGTCGCAGTAAACGGTTTTGACTGTAATGTCAAAAATATAATGAGAAATATACAATATTTTGCCATTTCTGTTACTAGACCTTCTGTTATAGGATTACTTTAGATCAGTGATTATCAAACTTATTTCTTTTACCGCCCCCTTTGAAAATCAATTATTTTTCAGCGCCCCCCATTTTTTATACACCCCTAAAACTTTAAAACCACAATTTCATTAATTTAATTAATAAATGTTGTATTAATTATAGTAAATGTAGTACATAATTATGTATTTGTAGATGCTATTATTGTTTCTTCATATTACTATATGTCCGTACATTGCTACAGAGCGTGTATTTACAAATTTGCAAAGTAAAAATGAATTCTTCTCATCAATATGTTTGCTTAAATTCAGAATCACCAAAATAAATTGGTAGTTCATTGTACTATTACTATGCTAATTTATTAGAACGAAACTATTTTTGTTGGATATCTTTCTCATTAAGTATTTCGACTAGTAAATAATACTACTAACAATAATATCTTATTAAACTACGAATAAGCTAAACCTGGAAGTCGTAGAGGATTTCATTTATCTGGGCTCCGTCACAGCTAGTAATGGATCCTCCGAAAAGGACCTCAGAAGGCGAATCAGTATGGCAAAGAGAGCTATGTCCCAAATGAACCGTGTTTGGGCGGACAGAAACATCTCGAGGAATACCAAAAGCAGCTCGTCACCTCCCTCGTCTTTTCTATTTTTCTCTATGGCGCAGAGACTTGGACCCTCAAGAAAGCCGATCGCCAACGCATCGATGCGTTTGAGATGTGGTGCTGGAGGAAAATGCTCGGGATTCGTTGGACAGAACACAGAACCAACGAATCCATTCTTACCGAGCTCAAGATTCCAATGCGCCTCAGCACTACATGCGCGCGGAGAAGTTTCGAGAGCTTTGGACATATCGCCAGAAAGAGAGGTGACAATCTGGAAAAGCTGCTGGTAACAGGCAAGGTATGCGGGAGAAGGCACAGAGGCAGAAATCCAATGCGCTAGTTGGACCAAATACGCTCCACTCTCAATATCTCAGTCCACGTTGCTATCCACACAGCCGAGGACAGGCAGGAATAGCGCAAGATGATGCAGGAGAAAGTTATTAGAGGAGGCCACGACCCTCAGCACTGAGGATTATCGACGCAAGAAGGAAGGAAACTACGAAAAATAAATGAATATCATTTCGTATTACAGATAAATATGGGTAATTTTTCATAGAATTTTAGTTTATAATTTAGAACTGGTTCAAATAAAAACCGCCGCCTAAGTCAGCGTTTTTATTATTTGTAATAATTAATATCTATACTAATATTATAAAAAGGAAAGATTTGTTTGTTTGTTTGTATTCAATAGGCTCCGAAACTACTAAGCCGATTTGAAAAATTCTTTCACTGTTTGGAAGCTTCACTATTCCCAAAAAATTAGGTATCCTTACTAAAACTCCAATAATTTAACCCAAGGTGTAAAAAAAATGCTGAGTTTGCTCGTCTTGCCACCGTTGGGGTGGCGCATGCCGTCGACAAAATCAGGAGATTGGGCCTCGACGTGACACTCAGTAAATCCGAGGCCATGGTTCCACAGGCCCCGGAGAGCGCTGTCGATGCCCATATCGCGGTTGGAGGCGTCCGTATCGGGTCGGGGTGCAGTTGAAGTACCTCGGCCTCATACTGGACAGTCGTTGGACCTTCCGTGCTCACTTTCAGAACCTGGTCCCTCGTTTGTTGGGGGTGGCCGGCGCGTTAAGCTGGCTTCTTCCCAACATCGGGGGGCCTGACCAGGTGACGCGCGGTCTCTATACGGGGGTGGTGCGGTCAATGGCCTTATACGAGGCGCCCGCGTGGGGCCAGTCACTGGCCGTGGGGAGTAGCGAAGTTGCTGCAACGGCCGCAACGCACCATCGCGGTCAGGATCATCCGTATTTATCGCACCATCTCTTTCGAGGCGGCGTGTGTACTGGCTTGGACGCCGCCTTGGGTCCTGGAGGCAGAGGCGCTCGCCGCTGACTATCAGTGGCGAGATAACCTTCGTGCCCGGGGCGTGGCGCGTCCCAGCCCCAGTGTGGTCAGAGCGCGGAGGGCCCAATCTCGGCGGTCCGTGCTAGAGTCATGGTCCAGGTGGCTGGCCGATCCTTCGGCTGGTCGTAGGACCGTCGAGGCGATTCGCCCGGTTCTTGTGAATTGGGTGAATCGTGACAGAGGACGCCTCACTTTCCGGCTCACGCAGATTCTCACTGGGCATGGTTGCTTCGGTTAGTTCCTACACCGGAACGGAGCCGAGCCGACGGCAGAGTGCCACCATTGTGGTTGCGACTTGGACACGGCAGAGCATACGATCATCGCCTGCCCCGCATGGGAGGGGTGGCGGCGTATCCTCGTCGCAAAAATAGGAAACGACTTGTCGTTGCCGAGTGTTCTGGCATCGATGCTCGGTGACGACGAGTCGTGGAAGGCGATGCTCGACTTCTGCGAGTGCACCATCTCGCAAAAGGAGGCGGCGGGGCGCGTGAGAGATGCACAGGCCTGCCCCCGTCGAGCGGGGTCCAGGGAGGCGGATCTCGCCCAAGCCCTGGCCCTCTAAGTGTTTCGGGTCTCCCTCACATGTCGGCCTGGGGACCGGCGAAGGGGGCCTAAGAATACGACGTGCAAGCTGCTCTGCATACGTTTTACGTATGAGCATCCGGGTGATGGAAGGCCGGCTATCTCCAACCCACCCTCGTTCTGACCCAGCGGGGTATTCCGTAGGATAGAACATTCTAACCGGCGCCATCTAGGCGGGCTTCGGACAGCCTGCCGACCGAGAGGGCTGGTGGTTGTGGCGCCGACGACCGCCAGTCCGGCATCCCGAGGGGGAGGGTGATGGGAGAGATGTGCTCCGCACTAAACACTTCACTTTCCCCCCTTTGCCTTTTCATGAGCTCTGTCTTATGCGAGGTTTGGATGCTGGTTGTTGAGCGACAGGAGGTTTTAGTCGGTTCGATTCCGACATGCCCCGCCCTCCATCCCCAGTGAAGGGCGGAAGTCCGGCGATTTCCACCTGACAAAAAAAAAGTGTGGCACTCGGGAACTGCGGCGGTAAAGCTGTTGCATAGCATTTTTTATCAACTTATGACATTATAATTAAACAATGATAATTTAATATTAAAACAATAATAAAACAAGACCACGCTATATTAAACCTTAATAAAGGCAAAACCTTAACTGTCCCCTTCACACTCATAAGCTAAACCGCGCGAGAGAGGGATGGGCAGACTTTTCATGATTCGCATGCAGTGTGACATCACGCCACGCGCTTATTCACAAACACTACACAAGCGCAACGTGTGAATGTGTTGAACGCGAGCTACATGGTAGGCGGAATGAGGGGTGTTAGGTTTTTTTCGTTACGGAATTTGATGATTCGATCGCCGCACTCAAGGTCCGCGATAAAAGCTATGCAATAGCTTAAAATGTATGAACTTGTAATAAAATCTCTTTGGCTATACTATTTGTATCTGGCTGGTTTTGGTATCATTAAAAGTTTAAATTCGAAAGAAGATAATTCCAAATTCAGATTAGGAAAATGTGTGATTTTTATTTATTTTTCGTACTGTCAAGATGAGTGAATCTAATGAAGATATTCGATACATTTTAAAATTTTACTACAAAAAAGGTAAAAAAGCAACGCAAGCCGTGAAAAAAATTTGCGATGTTTATGGACCTAGTGCTGTGTCTGTGAGAGTAGCACAAATTTGGTTTAAGCGTTTTCAATCCGAAAATTTTGATGTCAAAAATGCACGTCGCTCTGGTCGCCTTATTACGGATAAAATCGATGCCATTTTTGAAAAAGTGGGGCAAGATCGGCATATCAGTAGTTACAACGTAACTGAAGAACTGGGAATTGACCACAAAATAGCTATGGCGCATTTGAAAAAAACACAAAAAAGCTCTCTGAAAGAAACCTAATGAACCGTGTACTCATTTCTGATAGGTTATTACGACGTAATGAAACCGAACCATTTTTGAAGAAGCTGATAACTGGTGATGAAAAGTGGATCACGTACGACAAGAACGTACGAGAAAGGTTGTGGTCAAAGGTCGGTCAGGCTTCACAGACTCTGGCGAAACCCGGGTTAACTCGCAACAAGGTGATGATGTGTGTGTGGTGGGATTGGAAGGGCATTATACATTATGAACTGTTACCACCAGGCAGGACCATCGATTCTGAACTCAACTGCGAACAACTGATGAGATTAAAGCAAGAAGTTGAGAGAAAGCGGCCGGAATCAATCAACAGAAGGGGTGTGGTTTTTCATCACGATAACGCTAGACCTCACACATCTTTAGCCACTCAGCAAAAATTAAGAGAGCTTGGCTGGGAGGTGTTAATGCATCCGCCATATAGTTCTGACCTTGCACCTTCAGATTTCTACCTGTTTCGGTCTCTTCAGAATTCTTTAGGCAGTGCCGGTTAACATCACGAGAGGACTGCCAAAACCAATTGTCGTGGTATTTTGATCAGAAGCCCCAAAATTTCTATAGCAATGAGATCATGTCCCTACCTACAAGATGGCAAAAAGTTATCGAACAAAATGGTACCGACATACTTTAGTTAAATGTGAATAAACTATATTAAAAAATATTGTGAATTTTCTTAAAAAATGCGAAGAAACTTTTTCCCCAACCTATTATTATATAGATATAAAATAGTAAACAATGTTTACAATAAGTGAGCTGTTTAGGCTTACTATACTATACTATTTGACATTTGACGGTAATGGGTAAATTGTAAAAAATAATAATCTAAGACAAGTTTTTGAACAATAATTATATACGCATTTCCACTTTATATAAAAATTATGATTCTGACATCAGTAGTTTCTTATAAAATGCTTTAAAATGCCCTTATGTTAAAAACAAGAAAGAAAGTAAAGAAAACCTCAATTTGTGTTAGTTTACGTATGTGTAATATTTTAAAACTCTGCATGGTAGTTTTTTTTCTAATGCTTATAATAATTTCTTCAATGTAATTAAGGTAAAATTGCTCTAATTTTTTAACTATCATCGATCATGTTCCGCAGAAACTTGTTACAACTTGATTGCGTACGGTGTGTGGGCTTATCCTACGAAATCTATGTTAACTATTTAAAGTTTTTATAACATCATACAGGGTAGAAATATAAACTAATTATTCGTTATTGTGTAGTAGGTGGGTTTTAATTTTAGTAAAATTTAAAATACTATAAAGTAAATGAAATTACAAATTTTACAGCGCCCCCTAACCCACATCAACGCCCCCCATTTTTTCCTGAGCCCCTTAACGCCCCCTCTAGGTTTCAAACGCCCCCCAGGGGGCGTTATCGCCCACTTTGAGAAAGACTGCTTTAGATTATTGCCCTTATATAAACACAAGAGAGATTTTTTGGAAGAATTTATTTTTATTTTCAATTAGCAAATTGAATGTTACAAAAACTTATAAATAAACTTTCTGATTTTGAGGTTTCACACAAGAAAATATTAATAATAATTTATTATCAAAAACGATAAATTAATCTTTGATTGTCTGTGATAATATATTAAATGAAACTCAAAACCACAATATTTAAGGTCAACAGTGTGAGTCATTTAAACTTTAGTATTTGAAACAAGACAATTTATTTAGCTTAAGAAATATATTTAACACTACATAGTTACATGTATTGCATTTCAATGTACGTATGTACGCATTGCCGAACCTCCTTCGAGGTCCCCGCGCCTAGGGAGCGCAAGGAGTATGTGGGTCTGGTCCGTGTTTGCAAACCGCGGTCCCAAGAATGCTTTAGGACCCTACCTACCAAACGACTCCCCTGCGCTCTTCGTCCAAGCGTCCAATCACCTCCGAGGTCAGAACCCGGATGAGATAAAGTGGTTACCGCGGTCAACACTACAACCGGTGCAGCTCACCCCAAGGACGTCCGGCCGACGGAGCCTTCGAGGCGAATCGAAGGTTCTGAAAAACGTCGGCCGTCTGGGTAGTACGAATTGCCATTAACATACGCTTTTTAAAAAAAAATGCGTTGAACTATTTCACGTTCTACCTGATGTAAAGTTGTAACCGGACCCATAGTGAACGACTGAGAGAGATGACGGCCGAGGTCTTAGTTTTATTCTATAACAGCTCTCCGGGCCTTCGCGGCTTGAAGGCACGATATAAGCAGGATGGTGGTGCAAATTTTACAATACAGCGCATACAGCAAGTATTACCGATCGTAGTATCCTGCAATAATGCTCAGAGAACGCTACTGCTCATTCTCCATCGTGAATCCCTTACTTGTCTTTTACGACACTATACTGAGACCTTAGAACTTATATCTCAAGGTGTGTGGCGCATCTACGTTGTAGATGTCTATGGGTTCCAGTAACCACTTAACACCAGGTGGGCTGTGAGCTCGTCCACACATCTAGGCAATAAAACGAAATTAAAAAAACACGGGATTAGGTTATGCCATTCTAAGCCAACATCGCACATCCATTAAAACATCTGTCTCTCAATTCTAGATTGACAATGACAATAAGGAAATTCAGCAAGCGTCTATTTAAAGCGGAAAGCAAAAAAACTATCTTAGAAACATTTGCTAATACTCTACCAGTTTTAACGAGGTCTGATATTCATCAAAATTCTGTAGATCTAGAATTGAGATGTATATTTTATTTAGTCACATTGTAAGTTTGGTATTCTGGTAACTAGTATTGGAATCTCGAGTTGAATTATCTTTTTTTTTGTTTATTTTAGCGATAAATATAAAATAATGGAAACATGGGAGTCTAGTTGTAATACTGTAATAAGTCTGTAAATACTGATTTAAACAATGTTCTAACACAATAATTAATTACTAATTTTTATTAAAGACTAGCTGACCCGGCAGACTTCGTATTGCCTCAATCGATAAATAAAAGACCTAAAGTTTTGTATAAAATAAACTTAAAACAAACAAAAGGAATCCGTCCGACGGGGGACACATCAAAGGAATTTGATGAAAACAAAATTGTTATTTTTATTTAATTCCGAGAATTTTCATATTTATCTACCTTTTAAACCTTCTCTGGACTCCCACAAGTAATTCAAGACCAAAATTAGCCAAATCGGTCCAGCCGAAGGTAGCTGTAATGTTTTTTAAAAGCTGTAATGCTATTTTTTGGTACAAACACCTTCCGCTCCAAATACTTGTTCGACAAGTGCACCACCGCCTCATGGAACGCTTTCTATCAGGGTTCAACAGAAACCCTCCTCTTCGATATCGCAATACCTATATGTAGTTGGTATCCCAATAATACGACATTGGCGTGCCGGCAAATTACCTACTCATCTTGCGAGGATTCTTATTGAATCATTTCTTTCGCTATCGAGTCGAAGGACCACGTTCCACTCCCCGACCGTAGCTCTCACCCCTCTACTTATAAGTCCCGCGACCCAGTTAACCCTCCTCATCAATGAAACTTTTTATTTTTCTATAGTTTATTCTCTTTTTAGATTATTCTAGTAAGAACAAGTGCTTCATCACGATAAATCTTTAGAGCGCAGTCGGAATGCTTCAGCAAATGGCGCATTAAAGTTATCTTTCCGAAGAGCTCGGGTATGTCTATTCAAAGGGGGAGTTCGACGCGAAGCTTTCCTTTCGTTTGAGTAGTTGTAGGAACTTCCTTTCGATAATTCTCTTCGGGCAATCGATACCCTCGGTCAGTACAGTCAAGTACTTAGGATAGTCATCCTGGCTAACTGTTTCCTTAACGTAAAATCTACCCACGATCCCGAATGGTAACGCCGATCCTAAAATAGCGATGAATATTGAATTAAAAAACATCTCTATACAGTTAGATCCCAGAACCCCGCGGAACTGCATAATTTTAGCACAGTCGAAATTTTCAGTTCCAGCAGAGTCTAAGAAAGCTTGGTTATTTTCTATCTTGAGAACGGGGTCCTTTTTTATAGCTACCAGGTAGTAAAGTAACGAAAAAAACCCTCGCTATCAACTAAAGTAACAAGAAAGCTATTTTTACAATTATGTATACTGTACAAAATATTGTAAAAACACTGAATACTCCCAGACCCGTTCCGTAGGTCAGATCTTTAAAAGATCCTGTAAAAAAAGAATAGCTTCCTTGTAATTAAGTAGAATAATGAGACTTAATTTATGTACTATATAGATTCTTCATGTTTTCAACACAATTCAATAGTTCTAGCGATAGCAATTGACCTTTTTATTACAAGCGAGGCAAAGACAAATAAATAGGTCATAATCTAGTTACGTCTTAAAACTTCAACTGACAAAATTAATTGAATAGTTTAAGGATTATTTATTACTTAAGTATTTATAATGAATGTAGGTACTCTTATTGCATAAACTTGTTTTTGTCGAGGTTTACACAATTTTGACATTTATTTTAGCACCGTTACAATTGCTATGATCACCATGGGTAAAATGAAAACTGTGGTTAACATATAAGAAGCAAAAAAATCTATTTACCCTATTTCTAGTTCATTTTCTGGGATTACGTGGAAAAATTAATAACTCAACCAAAAAAAAAACATGGAAATTCATTATTTTCTATTTATAAAACCACAATAGTTTTAACACAATTCATATACAACTAATAGTTAATGTTATTATTTGTATTGATTTAACTTTCTACCATACATAAATTAGTAGTATTCGGAGCGGGCGAAAAGTAAGCCAATGACCCAATAACAATGCTAAAACAACTATCATAACGTCAATATCCAATCTACATATTAATGGCTTATAATCGATCGACCATTAAGCATTATCGTACCATGTAGGAGTTTAAGTCATATTAATACAGCTTTTAGACCGAGTTTTTGTAGTGGTCGCCTGTCTAAAAATTCGGTTAGTGTTTCATTACAAGCATAGTTATTAAAACACAATATACCTGGTATTATCTTCGGTTTTCGCATAGTAAAGTCTACTGTTACGATTCAATTTCGTTTTTTTTTGCTGTCGTTCACTTCTTATATGTTTTTCCGATTTAGGGGGTTATTCGCCGACATTTGAATACAGTAAAAGTCTCCTTATACGCGTTTTCAAAATTCGCGGATTAAATAAAATGAGACCCAATTCGTATGCTCGTGGCTAAAGATTTCTTTATTCACAGATTTAATTGGTACATCGGTACATGTTTATTGGTAAAAAGGATTCCAATATTTTGGTATTCAACCGAATATCCTATGTAATTGTCCTTTTTCATATTCACGGTTTCTCTATTCGCCGCATATTCACGGAACATATACCCCGCGAATAAAGAGCTAGGAAACCTTAAAACATACAATATTTTTTATATTCTATCAATGGATACAGTTCATATAGCCGCCATGGGTTTTCCGTGTCCGATGTGTTTTAGACCGTTGTATTTTTTAATTTTGAATTTAATTTTTTCTGCGTAATATTAAATTAATATCACATTTTATTCAAAGAACTTTTATTTTAGTTGCATTATTTTATTTTTTTAAGCTCATCAGGGACATATACATATTTACATATGCACATACATATGTGTACGTTTGGTTTTCTTTTTGATTGTAGACGCATAATTAAACGCTAGATGGCCACATAATATGTGGACTTAATTTTAATTAATATTAACTAATTTTGTTAATCAAGTATACTTATTGAATTGTTTTCAATATAAAATGAACTAATCGCAAGAAATAAAAAATTAAATTCATTTTCTTGTCGACTTTAAAAAAAATCCGCTAACAATATAATATTATGTAATCTATCGTTTTTCAACAACAACAACAACAAAAAATGAAATCGCGACCAATTTTTTTCCGTTTTAATTGTTAGCTATCTATTCGATTCGGGTCTCACAATTATTTAATACCCTCGTCACCAGGACAATGTCTGGATCGATACGCTACTGCAACCGGTGTGTGCTCGTCAAGCCTGATAGAGCTCACCACTGCAGCATATGCGCTCGGTGCGTGCTCAAAATGGACCACCACTGCCCCTGGGTGAACAACTGCGTCTGCTTCCACAACTACAAGTTCTTCATGCTTTTCCTCGGCTACGCGCTGCTGTATTGTCTCTTCGTCATGGCGACATGCCTGCCGTATTTCATACGACTTTGGAAGGTTAGTTATCATCCATACACATAAATAAAATTAGAGTGTCTGTTTGTAATATTGAAATAACCGCTTTTCACTGCATCCATATGAATATATATACGGTACATACACCAAAATAACATTTTTTACAATTTTTGTCTGTCTGTCTGTCTGTCTGTTTGTTCCGGCTAATCTCTGGAACGGCTGGACCAATTTTGATGAGACTTTTACTAATAGGTAGCTGATGATATAAGGAGTACTACATACTTAGGTTACTTTTTTTAGACTAGCTTCGCCCCGCGTCGTCACCCGCAGTTATTGTCGTACCGCGCGCAACATGCCGGACTCGCCTATCAATAAAATTTAATGTTTCCGAAGCGAAGCGAGGGCGGGTCGCTAGTTCATTTATATAATAACACAATTAAATATTTGACTGGTTAATCTTTTAAATAGCTCTCTAGTTTTAATTTTTTAGCAGTAGGCTGGCTTGATTATGTTGACGTCATGGATCACAGTAATCGGTCATTTTTGATGGGCTGTGTATACTTGTTACCTACAAATTCAATATAGAATAGGAAGTAGTGTGTGATAAAATATGCTATTACTATAAAATAGATGTCATTATCGTCTAAAAGTAGCAATAATATATTATTATCGACCAGAAGTGAGGTAGTTAAAAAAAAGGAAATAAATTACACGGAACTGGCCTAATTATATTTCACTGAATTAATCAAAACTTCTAACAAAATGATTTCAATCAACTACTATCGAAAACTGTTAAAATTACACAACAAGTATCAATATGTTTTAACAAGAACCGCACCCACCAATGCCACGCACAAAAAGGGGCAAAGGCGCAGCGAGGGATCGTTTTTATGGTTTAGCGCTGGCTCTGGCTTTAGCTGGCTTAAGGGCTGGTCGGGGGCTGCCTGGACTCGGTAATAATATATTATTAATGGGATTATGCAAGGGGATAGAATAGTTTTATTGTTTAAGAAATTTGAAAATACAATAGTTTCAAATTACCCTATTAGCGTAGTACGAAATGTAATCACAATAAAATTACTACTTACTGTTTTGTTGTAAACACAGATGTACGAAGAATACAAGCACGCCCACTGCGATTTAATTTTAGAAAGCGGAGCATACACGAAAATATGCGTGGACATGATAAACGTAAAATTAATAATTGTATTAAGAATAGAAATGTAATGTTCACTAAGTAAAATCATTTTAGATTGAAGTATAAATCGATGTGCAAGATCACTAGGTTAATAGTTTGGAGCTTCTAAAATTAGATTCAGCGTTATATTAGAAATGTCGTAATTAATTTTCAAATAGACTTTAAATTTTCAGTTCGGAATGAATGAATGAATGAAAATGGGTTCTTGTGTCTGTCTCTCTGATCAATAAACTTCGATTGTAGATATGAGGCCGTCAGCGCAAAAGTGGCCTAAGCTTACCACAGTTAGTATGGAGATAATGTGGTTCGAATTTACCTTTACAATACTTCGTAGGTAAAAAAATACGCGCTAAAATGATGTTCACAAAGGCATCTTTTATCTATGGATGAAACTAAGGATAGGCCGATTTTGCATCAAAATTTATTTTGTTTTAAATAAATTACAATACATAAGCAAATAAAAGTAACCTATGTGTTAACTCAGTTTTTAAACTACGCTTGTGCGGAATTTACTCAATTTCTGTTTAGTCACTTTTGCGTGATTGAACAACAAATATACATAAATTCTCATTTATAATATTGGTACATAATTGAGGGGAATGTGGAATGAGGAAGGAAGGAACACAAAAGTTCGGATGGATGTCGGCCAATATTTGGTCAGCCGATGAAGAGCGAGATTGGAACATATTAACTTGTATAGTTATTTACTTTGTTGCCTGTGTAGTTATTTACTTTATTTTCCTAATTAATAATTAATGTGAAACACTGGTGGTGTGGACCCCATGATTTAGGACCAATATTCTTACTATTTCATGCTTCTCGCATTTCTCTCTTTTTTATTGCCCTTGTAGGCAGATGGGAATACGGCCCACTTGATGGAGAGTAGTAGAGTGAGTAGTAGTAGCCCATGGACGTCAGCAGTGCCAGGGACAGAGCCAAACCACTGCCTACCGTCTCTTTGAAGGACATGACCGTTTTTCTAATTCGATTGAAACCTGGCGTACATGTCTTGTCGGATCCCCCAGATCCACTCTTGGTGCTTTTAGCCTCTTCAAGCACCGTTCACCGTTCTCATCGAACTCGTCGAGTTTGACGTGTGAACTAGCCCATAGACACAGCCCACTGAGTTTCTCGCCGATTCTTCTCAGTGGGTTGCGATTCCGATCCGGTAATAGATTCAGCGATGCACTGCTCTTGCTAGGGCTAGTGTTAGCAATTCTCTTAGGTTGAGCTCGTGAGTTCACCAGTCCGCGTGGAGTTGGAATAGCCACTTAGGCTACCAACGATTAGGTAGGGAAAAAAAACACGTGGCGTCCAAGATGTGTGTCGGTATTCGACATTTACCTCGTAGTACCACTTAGGTGAGCCGGTAATTGGTTACCGTAACCCATAGACATCGACAGCATAAATGTCACCACCCACCTTATACATGAGCTCTAAGTCTTAGTTTTCCGAAACGGATTACTGCTTCGTAGCAGAAATAGGCAGAGCGGTGGTATTCGTGCGGTCTCACCAGACGCCCTACGACCAGATTGACCGTGAGTATGGTCACCCGTGTACGCTACAAAGAATCGGGTAATAAGCTGATGTGTTACATTAACTTACATTACAGTTCACTCCAATTTTAACTGAAATGTGTACGGTATAATGAGTCATATCTTGTAGCCTAAATTCCTTACTGTACACCTTAGATAAGATTCGCATGTAGATTAAAAAAAAGTACTATAAATATATTATATTAATTAGTTGATCAGTTTTGTGCATTTCGCAGTGGGAATGTCTTGTATATTTTTGTTTTGAGTTTTTAATCTAGAGTATCGATGATATAGTTACTAACTTACTTATGCGTCATTTCCAATTAAGTACTTACTGATAATTATGTAGATATAATAAATCTTTAATTTATGAAATGTAATTGACTGCTCGAGTTTCATTAGTATTGACACTCGGTATGAGGAATACTAGGAAGTTAGGTACTTGGACATACCCGATCCAGACGAAGGGGCAATGCAAAGCCGCCGTCGCCCGAAATATGTCGTGTCGGATCCCCCGGATCCACTCTTGGAGCTTTAAGCTTTAAGGCTCTTCAACCACCTGTCACTGTCCTCGTCGAACACGTTGATCACGACGAAGAGTTTCTTTTATTTTTTTATTGCCCTTGTAGGCAGACGAGCATACGGCCCACCTGATGGTGAGTGGTTACCGTTGCCCATAGACTTCAGCAATGCCAGAGGCAGAGCCAAACCGCTGCCTAGCGCTTAATACTCGCCACAAGCCTCGTTTGAAGAAGGACATGTCATAGCGCTCGGGAAACACCGTGGAGGGTTAAAACCCGTGGAGGTTTAAAACTACGCAACGGATTTTGATGTGGTTTTTTTTAATAGATAGAGTGATTGAAGAGGAAGGTTTATATGTATAATAACATCCATTAAATAGTGGAGAAATACTGTTATTTTTGAGGTTTCTAATGTGATGTCGTAAATAATCAATAATAAAATTACATGTTTCCGAAGCGAACCGAGGGCGGGTCGCTAGTACATAATATATAGATTCGACACCCAAACAAGCAACTAAACCAGTTCGTAACACGAATATTTTCTCGAAGTGAGTAACGAAACCGCGACCCTCGGTCCAGCAAGCAGGAACGCTGACCACTACGCCAATAATGCTTTTACTGTACTCTTAAATGATCAAAATGTTTACAGGGCGACTTCGGTACAGCGACATCGAGTGGTCGTTATCACATCATATTCGCTTTTTTCGTGTCGCTAATGTTCGCGATATCTCTGGGTTCCTTATTCGGATACCATTGTTACCTCGTCGTCAATAATAGAACAACTTTAGGTGAGTTCCGATATTTATATTAAGAAATTTATATATGTATGTGCGTGCGTGCGTGCGTGCGTGTGCGTGTGCGTGCGAGTGCGTGCGTGTGCGTGCGTGCGTGCGTGCGTGCGTGTGTACGTGTGAGTGTGTGCTTGTGCGTGCGAGTGCGTGCGTGTGCGTGCGTGCGTGCGCGTGCGTGCGTGCGTGCGCGTGCGTGCGTGCGTGCGTGTGCGTGCGTGCGTGCGCGCGCGTGTGTGTGTGTGTTGTGTAGCCTTCAAAATCTTGATCATTACATTTCTGTAAAGTCAATCTACGTTAAGTTGTTCAAATCTGAATATATCAAAATAATAAGACAACCTAGAGTGACCTGTAACGTAATGCGTCATCTGGTTCTCCGCACTATTCCGTTCCGTAATTTAAGTGTACACTGCAGAGCAATTTTACTAGGTCGTTTTTTTTTTAAATCATTGTGTATTCACTGCTAATAACAGTTTGAAAGAGACAACCGTTTTATTATATAATATTTGAGACATGTAGGTACTTTGTGGCTCAAGGTAGCGTCTTTAATGTGATGTGTACGGGTACAACACATTTATGTATTGTTATTTTTAATTAAGTTGGTTCCATAAGATTTGACTGCAATCACTGATTACCTTGATTTGTAATTATTGTCTGTATATATTCATTAACTATATTATTTTCAGATATGCTCATAAACAATCGTCGTTTGAACACGCACGGCGGTAGTTTTATACGAATAATGCTTAAGAATTTGGTTCACGGTAATTGCAGTCAATTTTAACCCAGTACGGTTTGTGTTAAGTACTGATCGAAATTAGTATATTTCATTAGTTTTTTTTTTATCGTATACTTGATATCAATCAATTTTACCGTAGTTCGTTGAGATAAAATCTAATCTTGAGTCGTTTGTATTAATTTTCTAATTTGCTTTTATCATTTGTTTAAAAATCAAATAGAAATAAAAGTGGTTATCTCTGATGTAGTTATTTTGCAGTGACGTAAATATATTAGATTTATTAAAATTTCGTTAAATATAAAAATTACAATTAAATATATATTTAGGTTATTATAGTTTTTTATTTTCTTTAATGTGTTTGCTCGGGCCTCTACTTATGCTCCCCGTGGTTTTGGCCGAAACGATTCTAAAAAAGTTCAAGAGGCATTTCGGAGGAAATACGTAGTCTTTCATCGTTCTGCCCTCGCCTACCTACGAATGGATTTACTGTGTCTGTAAATGTTTTCTTCCTATGCCCTTAACACGACGGTATCGGGAAGACCGTTAACTCGTCC
The DNA here is from genome assembly GCF_003987935.1 of Bombyx mandarina. Next base: position 144,878 of record NW_021011603.1, read on the forward strand.
TTTAATTAAATGCATGTAACTGTATTAAAAATAATAATTTCAGAAGCGTTTAGAGCGCCGATGTTCCGAGGCGGCGCCGACAAAAATGGCTTCTCAATTGGTGCTTTCAAAAACTTCAAGGAAGTGTTCGGTAATAGTCCGAACCTCTGGTTGGTGCCTGTATTCACAAGGTAAGCTTCGATTTTAATTCAAAATAATAAATGTCAAATTGACATATGAAATTGTCTATGGATTGTCAGGCTCAAAGGACGGTTGGCGCAAACCGTGTTTTTCGGCACAGATATCGTAAAAAGCATGGGGCTATTAACATGATCAATAGGAAAAAAGGATTTAACGTGTATAGTTTTAGCGATCTGTGGATTGATGTGTGCATGATAACAAATGCGTGTGTTTAAAAAAAAAAAAGAAGTGAATGACAATATCTAACAAAGAAGTTCATAGAACTGTCAAGTTTTAGACACCCTAATGTTTTTAATAAATTTTACTAACGCTATTAGATCCTAATATTTTTTTTAATAGTGTTGATGTATATATTGCTGTAACTATAACCGGAAGGATCATAAATCATTTCATTTCATTAAATCATTTATTACGTATTTAATTATTATTAATATGCATTATTACATTTACACGATTTCCATGGAAACTATTTTAACTGGTGTCTTAATATTTGAGTATTTAATTATATATTAGTGTAATAGTTTTAGACCCTATTACTAATTTACTAAAGTCGTATATATTTTAGCATTGTTTTATCAAATTCAGAATTTAATGACACATAAAGCAATGTAATTCTCTTATATTTATTTTCTCGCATGAATCTTTTTTTTTTACTAATCTTACCACTTCATTCTGATAATATTATGAGACTGGAGTTTTGTTTTTAAAGGTGATAAAAAAAACATCTATGTATCTATAGTATAAACTTAAATTGAAATTGATGAATATAAATTATACCGTGCATATGAATACGAACATTAAAACTTGGTGTAAAATTTGGTACGAAAATTCTGTTTTAGGTCTACTGCGACTTATCGAAATACGAACTGTGCATCAGCTTAGGTTAGGTTAGGTTAGGTTTGATTAGTAGCTAAAGTTTAGACGAAAAATCTGTTAACTAGTGATTGATTGTACGCTCGGAAATTTCTCTGAAACATTCTCTCTACTTTCATCATATCGATGGGGTGAAAGGCTATATTTGGGGTTAAGCGACATTTCCGCTTAATACGCGATGCGATTCTTTCTTCATTCTTCGAATCGATAATTCGCTTTATCTCTGTAATTAAAGGTGCGTTTTATTTGGCATTAGCATCAACAGTTTAGTGTTTTTAATTGAATTCAATTAAGCTTACTCGATTTAAATAGATGAAGAAGTTTTTTTTTCTGAAAAATCTTAACAATCGTACAACTGTTCAATGAAAATAAACATGAAGTCTGTAAAAGAACCGAGTGATTTTTGTGCGTTTTAATTCCATCTTAGCCAGAGTGCATCACTTTGTACAGTGACGTCATCGTGCAATAGCGCTTTAGAACTAGTACACTTGGTTCGCGGACCGGACAGCGTCCCCATCTAAAACTTCACCAGAAACTTTAATATACCCCGGGGGTTTATTAGCCAATTTATTTCTTCAACACACGTATTTAATTGTATTCGTCACTAATAGCTTTTGTTCTTAAGAAACACGACATCAGTCAACTTAGTTATTATGACTTGAATATTATACGTTAAGGTGCACGTTTACCGCTTCTATGAGCTATGGGCTACTAGGATCGCTTAGTATGAGATGGGCCGTAAGCTTCTTTAAATGAATACACATTGAGTACGTACGTTTTTTACTGGTTGGTTTTTTACTGGTGGTAGGGCCTTTTGTGAGTCCGCACGGGTAGGTACCACCACCCTGCCTATTTCTGCCGTGAAGCAGTAATGCGTTTCGGTTTGAAGGGCGGGGCAGCCGTTGTAACTATACTGAGACCTTAGGACTTAAATCTCAAGATGGGTGGCGCATTTACGTTGTAGATATCTATGGGTTCTAGTAACCACTTAACACCAGGTGGGCTGTGAGCTCGTCCACCCATCTAAGCAATAAAAAAAATTTATATTACGTAGTCGTATGTTCCGATAAGTGGCAGTGGACTCGAACAAATCATTCTGAAACTGATGATCGTTTCATCAGCCTCGGCGACGGCTGCGAATATCCGGTACGTCGCGAACACCAGCTGCAGACGTTCACGAGCCCCCAGGACACCCATGGCTACGAGTCCATGGGCATCACGCGCTCCAGGTCAGACGAGAATCTTCGGCAGCCCTTTAGCGACACGCGCATACCTTGAGGATATATACTTATAAACTTATTTTTTTATAAACGTTTTTGTTTCTTACATTAGTCACCTTAGACTAAACAAATTATTACACAACTCGTTTTAATACTGTTCATCTCTAGAGCTTGCTTGAACTATGGAAGCACGGGTTTTGCTATTGCAAGCCACGAATTGGAAACTCGAATATTGAAATTGTATGACTGTGCCAATTATCGAGCTGATTGCTATGTGTATAATAAAGTGAAATGAAGAAAGCCGTTTGCTTTTTGGGCAACGCAAAACGATACTGTCAGTTTTTGAAAGTTTTTTTTTTTTTTGTCAAAACAAAACACTAGTCGTGCACGGATTCCACGGTGCCAAAACTTAAGTCCATTAAAAAAAAAAAACGTCTTTAGTCGTTTAATGTGTTTTTCTTGTTTATAATAATTCTTCGTAATTTTTTTTAAATGGTTATTAATTATTTGTTTAATTATCTCATCTGCGATCCTCTGTACTCTTTCGTTTTCAAGTATATAGACTCAAGAGAATGCGCGGTTTGTTTACGCAAGGGTGGTTAATTTGAATATTAAAAAAAATCCATTCTTTTCAATTGAAGATATTAATTAATAAATGGCTTTTAAAAATGCATTTATTGTTACGTTATAATCTATATACAACACACAAGACTGATAAACTACTTTAAAAATGATAATAATGTTCATATTTTGTAAGTATGTTTTATGCACAATAAACTGTTTTGTTTTTAACAATTATTTTTGTTTTTTTTTTTAATTATTATTTATTTATATTTATTTAAAATCTTATTAATTACATAATATTTTTTAAAAAAGATATTAAAAATACAATTTTTAAAAAACACTATATAAAAATAGATTGCCGCTGATGGCGGTGTCTACGACACAAGCCACCAGTGGTTAGGACTCCAGAGTGAGAAACCTCCTCACAATGCGTGCAGTATCGAGGATANTGTACTTAAAGGATTAAGCGCCAAACAAAACCACAAAGGACTCAGACTGTCGCCCTGAAAGATACCCCGCTTAATCCTTATTAAATTCGGGGCAGCAGAAGAAGTCATCTGACCTGGTTGACTAAGAAACGTAGACCATTGACCCATGCATGAGCTAAGAAAGGAGCATAGTATGGGATTTATTTTATATAGCTCTAAAACTCTCATTAATTATTATTATTATTATTATTTTGTTTTACGTTTGCCTCAGCCTTCGCTTTTAGTTGGTAGAATGTGATACACGATACATTGGAGATCTTCGGACACATTAATTAGCAAGCAAAGGATACGGTACATACTAACACAAAAATATATTAACTCTTTTAGTGTTGAGATTATTTTCATATATTTTGAAGAAATTGTTAAAGGATTTGTGGAAAAAAAAAACCTACCTTATAAAGAGCATTAACTTATAACAAACTTATAACTTATAACAAAATAATTTAAAATTGTTACTTATAAACTTTATTAAGTTATTAAAAAAGTTATACACACGCGCGCTAAGACACGTTAGTGCAGGTCGATACTTAATACCTATAATCAAACTGCTCAAGTCTGTATTCCGACTCTCTGCACTTTATACGCATTAATATAGAGTCGATCTGTCGACGGTTCGCGCTCAAAGGGTTAATATCTTATATTCCGTATTAATAACGTCTGTGTGCTGTATATTTCTTACAGGCTTCTTTTTCTTCTATCTTTCTCTCTCTCGGTCTTCTCTAAGCATGCCTCTCTCTTAATATCTATAAATAGCGTTCTCTATATTTGCTTTTGTTACCTTCTTCCTGTTTATACTAATGTACGTTATTATATATATATATAAAAAATTGTATGAATATTATGTGTATTGATATTTTAGCGTCGAGATGGCCCGCGAGACTGAGAGATGGAGACTGTGCCCGCGAAAGGGCAGAACCGTCCCGCAAATAGTATAAGGATTTCGATTAATTTAAAATCGATTTTATTTATAAAAAAAAAAATGTATTCAAATAAATACTTATTTAAATTGAACACGCTTTTCATTCATTGGCTGATTCACTCCTTTTGGTATTTATTCGAAATTTATCGTCATTCACTTCTTTTTTTGTCATTATCGATTCTTTTCGGTATAAAGGTGTCCTTTTGCATGCTATTTTATTATATTTAATAGAAACGTTACTCGCGCCGTTGTGCCTTTGTATATAAACTCCTTACACTCGAGAGGTGAGTGTCGCTTACCACATTATTTAATGCCTCAACTCGAGAGATGATTCTTGCTCACCACTTTGTCCGGTGAGGAAATTCGATGCGCCGTGTAAACTATTTATGTTAGTTTATTTTATTTGATGATTGACTGATCTTATGTTTTTGATGTCTGTTCTTATCGTTCTTTTTGACATTAAATCATGTGTTGAGCGCTACTCGCCTCTCGAGTGCAAAGGGTTAATGGTAACGCACGCTTTCGGCTGAGAATAATTCAAAAAGTTAAACTATACATGTAGTCAAGCTAGAAACTGCTAGATGTTTTGTAAGTAACCGTGAATCAGTAGTTAGGATGTTTAAATTTTTACATTTTTCATTTTAGAAATAGTCTTCAGTAGGTACAAGTTTAGCCGTAGCTTAGAGTTACATATTTTTTATATTTTTTTGCCGTATATTCTATATGTATGCGTTTACAGGCATATTATTATTTGTATATCAATTATCGATTTGGAAGAAACAAAAAAAAAAAGTGTTCAAATTAATTGGAATGTAATTTTATTGGTTTCGACATATTGTTTTATCTCATTTTGTCGTTTGACGTTTGACGTTATTTTGACGTTTCGATCATTTAACAAACGCTGTGATCGCGAACGACTTAGATATGAGTCGACTATTATCAAAGGCGGCAATCTGACTTTTGGACAATGATTGGTAAATCAGAAAAACGAATTATTGACTTTGTATTCCATTGGCAGTCACAAAACTCTTCGGAACGACATCTTAGATAAATAACAGGTTAACTATTAACCTTTATTTAATGCAGGTTTTGAACCGTATTCTTTGAAGGAGACGATTATATNTCTCTAAGCATGCCTCTCTCTTAATATCTATAAATAGCGTTCTCTATATTTGCTTTTGTTACCTTCTTCCTGTTTATACTAATGTACGTTATTATATATATATATAAAAAAATTGAATGAATATTATGTGTATTGATATTTTAGCGTCGAGATGGCCCGCGAGACTGAGAGATGGAGACTGTGCCCGCGAAAGGGCAGAACCGTCCCGCAAATAGTATAAGGATTTCGATTAATTTAAAATCGATTTTATTTATAAAAAAAAAAATGTATTCAAATAAATACTTATTTAAATTGAACACGCTTTTCATTCATTGGCTGATTCACTCCTTTTGGTATTTATTCGAAATTTATCGTCATTCACTTCTTTTTTTGTCATTATCGATTCTTTTCGGTATAAAGGTGTCCTTTTGCATGCTATTTTATTATATTTAATAGAAACGTTACTCGCGCCGTTGTGCCTTTGTATATAAACTCCTTACACTCGAGAGGTGAGTGTCGCTTACCACATTATTTAATGCCTCAACTCGAGAGATGATTCTTGCTCACCACTTTGTCCGGTGAGGAAATTCGATGCGCCGTGTAAACTATTTATGTTAGTTTATTTTATTTGATGATTGACTGATCTTATGTTTTTGATGTCTGTTCTTATCGTTCTTTTTGACATTAAATCATGTGATGAGCGCTACTCGCTTCTCGAGTGCAAAGGGTTAATGGTAACGCACGCTTTCGGCTGAGAATAATTCAAAAAGTTAAACTATACATGTAGTCAAGCTAGAAACTGCTAGATGTTTTGTAAGTAACCGTGAATCAGTAGTTAGGATGTTTAAATTTTTACATTTTTCATTTTAGAAATAGTCTTCAGTAGGTACAAGTTTAGCCGTAGCTTAGAGTTACATATTTTTTATATTTTTTTGCCGTATATTCTATATGTATGCGTTTACAGGCATATTATTATTTGTATATCAATTATCGATTTGGAAGAAACAAAAAAAAAAAGTGTTCAAATTAATTGGAATGTAATTTTATTGGTTTCGACATATTGTTTTATCTCATTTTGTCGTTTGACGTTTGACGTTATTTTGACGTTTCGATCATTTAACAAACGCTGTGATCGCGAACGACTTAGATATGAGTCGACTATTATCAAAGGCGGCAATCTGACTTTTGGACAATGATTGGTAAATCAGAAAAACGAATTATTGACTTTGTATTCCATTGGCAGTCACAAAACTCTTCGGAACGACATCTTAGATAAATAACAGGTTAACTATTAACCTTTATTTAATGCAGGTTTTGAACCGTATTCTTTGAAGGAGACGATTATACAGTCAAAACCGTTTACTGCTACATCGTTTAGAACAACATGCCGGTTATAATAACCTAGAACAAAGGTCCCGGCTGAATGCCATATGACTGCCTTATTAAAAATATTGCTTTCTACGACATTGCTTATAACGACATACCTCATAAAACGACCACATTTAACTAATATTTCGGAGAATTAGATCTGTTAGAACGACCGGCTAAGCTGTATTGTAAACAATTTGAATAGGTATCCACATCTGTCTTCAACGGCTATTAAAATCAGGAAAGAAAACAATAGGATTTAGTTTAGTGTAGGGTCTTTTCTAATTCTTAGAAACAAAACACGTGCATGCAATAGAGTCAAAGTCCGCTTCTTCATATCTATTCAGTTAGTTTGTTACTTATCTATACACAAGACGCACCAAAACTTTGTGGAGTTATTCGTGAAACTTTCAAAATGTCGCAAAGAAAAAGAAAACAAATTAATATTGAAGAAAAATCGCGTATTATGTAAATTTATTTTTCCAATAATTCCCTATCGATTTGTTTGTACTTGCACGATACACATTAAACATCACCGGTTGTTACGACTATCGGTTTTTACGACTGAATATGAGCAGTCCCTTCGATGTCGTTATAACAGATTTTGACTGTATTCAAATAAATCTGTATTGACATATCAATAAAAATGTTTTGTCCAAATGCACAGATTGCCACCTTTGATAATAGACGACTCATATCCATTACAAAAGGTCTTAAAAGTTAAGCTTAAAATCTTAGGTATTAAAAAGGGTCCGCTGAAAAGGGAAAAATTAAGGTGGCCGCATAGTAACAAGTGGAAAGATTAAAAAAACAGCGCTATAAACTATGAAACTAGGATACTAAATTAAGAAGGAAAGAAACACTTTCTACGTAAATATTAATCAAAATAAATATTTGAAGTTTTAAATACTGCATATTTGTCACGAAAAACATATTCTTTAAACTAGCATACTGTTTAAAATTGATATATTCAAATTATTTTCATTTCCTACACTAACGCTACATAGGTGAGTCTTCCAACAATAACTTTGTTTATAAACGGACACTCTTGGGTGATCCTCCTTACCTCTACCCTCCACACTTTTGGTGTAACAGGAGAGAGGGTGACGTAAAAATTGTTTTAATTGTGTTCAAGACTGACACCGAAGAAAATACTATAGCGTTAAAATTGTTTTCACAAATTGAAACACACCTCTTATTTTTAACATAAAATGCAGTTAAAGCAGATAAGTTAAAGGCGTTGCTTTTGAAAGAATTTCAATATTGTAAACAGAGAACCAATGATTTTTTATACAACAGATATGTTATCTTCATAGTAACTGACTCTTCAAATCTGATCGCGCCATATATATCTACATACCTACCGCTATAGTGCACACACGTGTTGACAAGTAGCATTAATGAAAAGTACAAAAGATGGGATAAGCGCGTGAGTAAAAAAGATAGCTATAATTGGAACGATTGCACTTGTTATATTATTATTGCATTTGTTTAGACGCGACTAAAGACGAAACGTCCCAATTGGCCTGTTTTCGAGTCTTCACTTGACGTGCGCTTGAAANACACACACACACACACACACACACACACACACACACACACACACACACACACACACACACACACACACACACACACACACACACACAAAAGTGAAAAACTCAATAGAGGAGTTTAATAGCAAATTTAATGTGTAACTTTATCAATCATGATACCTTTTGTTTTTTCTTTATAATATTTGTAGGTTATTTACGAACGCCAAGCTACAGGTTTTGTGCGTATTTTATGTGTAATGTGTAACGAGATGAATATAAGAATAGTATAGACATATATTTATTAGCGAATGTAAAATTGAAGCCTTTAAATACGTCTGACACTTAAAAGTAGGTCTTTGTGTATTTATAGAATTATATCTACGGTATAAGTATTAGCGTTGGTTTCATTATTTTACATTATTATCGTGATGTTTGTTAAATTTGTGCATATTTTTTGTCGTACTTTTTCATTCCTTTTTCTGTCTCGTGACATCCTTTCTCTGTTGATCAACTTCTGTAGTCGAAAATAAGTGATAAATGCTAGAACAAAATATGAGCCATTTTTCATAATGTATTGATATGGTTTTACTGTATCATCTGTAGTTTAATTTTGATTTAGTGAACCGAGTTAAAAAAATATATATATATTTCGTGTCCTTAAAATTGCGAATTGTAATTAGTCAACTCCGGTGATATTTTCCATAGTGATAAATTATATATTATATAAAAAAAATGTAATTAAATAATATATTATAAGTATATATTATGTAACGTTGTGTATAGTATGAATATATTATGATTTTAATTATTACTTTTAAAATCCGTTATTATTGTACTGACATTTTATCTAAAAAGATATATTTTATTTATAGAAGAAAAGAGTGGCCGAATATTATGTTTGTCTATGTGTAGATGACGGTGAAGGTCTGTGGTCCGCCTGGTGCGGAATCATAGAGCCTATATACATTAAGAGGTGAATGCCCCCAACCCACCTTGACTAATGAGATTGAGGAATAAATTGAAAAATGTACATAATATTATCTATATTTGGCATTTATTAAAATTTATAAAATTTTCCCTGTAGTCTAGCGTATGTCAATACATATGTGTAATTCTACACAAGCGTGTACTAGAATATGACTTAATCCAAGTTCCACAAGATTTCAGATTACAACTGTCTCAAATTTAATCAATTCTACCATCTGCTAAATATGCGTAGCGTATTTTTTATTTTACTACGTGCAGCCCAATTTGACGGGTATCATTTAAATGTCGACTATAATAAAGCTATTATTTATTTTTACTGTGTGTTTATAGATATTAATGATTAAGTATATTGGTGCTCTGTGTTTGTATGAAGCGAATGTAATACAAATATTATTATGTCTATTGTCCGTACATTATCTATTGTGTTTGACATGAATAATGCCCAAATGACGGTAGTCACAAATATTTAATATGGTCATTAAGTAAAAAGAAGATTTTTCCATGACTATTAAATTATATTATACTTTTTTTTTCACTTAATTATATTTTAGAATGTACCGTGTGTACTTGAATGTAGCAATTGTAAATTCGGAGTGCTTAAATTATAAGACTGCGACTGTTTATGTCGTTTTAGATAAGGCATTGGTGGATAGAAATAAATAAGCGGATAAAGAAATGTATTGTGTTAACTGTGTATTGTGTAAGTAAAGTGATAAGCTACAAATAGATTATGCATTTTATTAAAATTTATCAATTATCAGTTTTATTCTATTAATGAAGACTATGAAATCATAACATATATATTATTCGGGATATCAAATAAATGTAAAATTAATTTAACAAGTTCTAACTTTAATTAAATCAAATAATGTTTTGTAACAGTTTGTACCTGGCACAACTGTAGACAAAGCAAATCAGTAAAATACTTATTGTAGATTACATATATCCTCCTGTTTACACAGTCCCAGTTTTAAACGATTTCGCTTTGACTAGGTTTATGAAGGACGAATTTTGTTAATTAATAAAAACGTTTTATTTGGTTGCTATATATTCGCATGTGCATATCGTTAAAAGCATTTTTAGGTCTTCATATGGCAACACCGACGGCCATAACGCAGAACTCTCCGTATTGTGAAATTTATTTTGCATTTAGAAATATAGCCCATATATGTATAATGTCCCAAATATGTAGCCCATTAGGTTACATGAATATGTACTTATGGCATGACATTCCATATGTAGTACATATACAATACAAACGCATACTATACAAACGCATAGTTTATGTAAAAGTAAGCCAAGAAAGTATATAATTTTTATCACAATTGCGAGTTAATGTATTAGTTATCAATCTGACAGCTTTTATGTAGGCTACATGCATAATTTGTATTTAAAAAAATGGATACAAAATAAACATAAAAGTTGTATCTTTGGAAAGAAAACTTAAAATATTGGATCCTACGATTTTACGCAACAGAGTAATAATAAATATTCTTATGGGGAGTAAAATGGCTTTTTAATATGTTTTACTTTTGTTTTACTCAAGTACATGACTGAATTGAACTCATGTCGGAAGTTTACTTTATTTTATACGGTTTTGTATAACCTATCTTAAATATAAATATGGGGACGGGTGTACAAAGATTAACAGGATTTTATCATGTTTGAAATTTAATTCTATGAAAGAAAAAAGTGCGATTAAAAATTTAACTTTAATACTGGTACGATACGTCACAATATTAATAAATGTATTAGTCCCATTAATAGTTTTTGGTGCCATCTCAATGACAAAAATAATATAGTAATTTTAAATATTTCTCGTAAGTCCACAATAAGATAATCTATAATACTTAATAATATAATGTAATGATTTTTCAATTAGCCTACTGTTTCAGAAATCTAATCGTGTCTTGTAAAATAATTATTATTAATAAATTCCAATTGTGCACTGTATTATTGAGGACACAATTTTTTATTAAGATCTAGTGTTTCGTGCAAAATGAAAAAAAATAACTGTAGTTTTTCAATTTTTAGTAATTCTATAATATATTATTATAACAATTCGGTGTTCGTACGACTCGGTTACATTAGTTCAGTTGCTGAAGCGTTACGAATTATCTAAACCACTGATTTAGAATAATAAGCTGGATACCACGAGCTGTCCGTCCAATAATTAGTTCTTCCTACGTCATTGGAAACTACTACTACTACTGCGCTGGCGCTATGACCCCGAAGTGGGTTTTGGCCTCCGATGATAAACTTTTCATTGGAAACGGTTTTTTTTTTTTTTTATTGCATTGGCAGAGATCAACTTTACGACTCACCCGGCATATAGTGGTTACCGAAGTCCATCGATATCACAACTTGAGATTAAATGTCGAAATTTCAATTGCACGTCATGTAACAGACGTTGCGCCCTTTAACACAGAAAGCTGTAGAAAGCTGACTGTAGAAATCACCAGTATGGTAGTACTTAGCAGTGCTGGGTTATAATTGACGCGTGTATAATAATTAGCAGAATGCTGCCTATTCTCCGATGAATCACTTAGTTGCGTTATATGATAACCACGGGAAGATATGTAGGGCCACCTCCACACAACTAAAGTAAAGAGAAGCTTACATTTGCGTAAGTCTTTCTCCCCAATTCTACTGCAAAGCTATCAAAGTGACATCCTTGTTGTTTCAATGAGTCAATTACTCCCCCACCGGTCGCACGCTGACCTGCATTCAAATCATGTAGCTATAAAACAAAACTCAAGTGTAAAAACTCTTTATCGATAGTGGTCCAAGTTACTCGAGAAAATATTTTTAATGAAAAACTTTAAATGGGTTATAATTCAGATATCAAAAAAAAAATGACACGCTCTGTCCTGGATCTTAATGAACAATTGGTATTTTAGTTATTCTAAACCCCGTGATGTTCACTGGAAAAGAATAAATACATAAAAATGTTTTTTTTTTTAATTAAAATTTTCTGCTCCAACTTCATAGAATGGTAAATTTACTCTTGTAGTATTTTTGAATTTATCATTGAACTACTAACGATCGATGAATTGTTAAGCTGTGTTTAGCACATTCCAACTCCATCAACGAAAGTAATAAGTGTAAGGATGTACTAGAATCGATTCCAAAATACAGTTGTGGTAAATATCAAATATGAAAACAAAAACACGATCTTAAGATACGTCGTGGGAGCAGAGTCTGTCAGCTGTCTTCAGTATAAATTTGTGTACCCACAATTTTATTCAATGCTGACGAGTATTTGTCTCATCTGTTTATTACGCAGTAGTTAAGTCCTCAGCGTAAATGCAACCTCCAAACTTGAAACGTAAGGTCGAAAATTCATCTCGTACCTGAGATAGAAATGATAGTATCCGCGGCAGAATGTTGATATCAACCCACTCGAATGAACAAATGTTTTTTTCTTCTTTATCTTGCAATCAGTCAGCTAGACTTCATGAGCAGATGTGTTGAGAGCTGTTAGGCGGTCAGAGCAAAATCTCCATCGAGACTGTTCCACTCTGTCAACCGTGTCTATCAAGACTTAGGATTTGTCGCCTTTTAAGCTTATTTATTAGGTCCGGTGTGGTTAGCTGAGAACAAAATAAGATACAAAAACTCGAAGTATTAATTCTTATTTTAGTAGATTAAAGTTATGTGTGTACATTAGTGAGACTTGTTTTGGTGACGGTCCTTTTACACTCTATATCAGGGGTGGCCAACCGGTAGATCGCGATCGATCGGTCGATCGTGGCTATTAGTTCAGTCGATCGTGGCAAGGCAAAAAATATAAATACATAGAAAAGACTGCGCAACGTAATCACCAATTGCTGCGCGCATCATCTTCATCTTGTATCATTTGTTAATGACGATTACGTCACATTATTTATGCTCCCCTCTACACAATAGTTCTCTTTTATTATGTAACTTCAGGTTTATTTTAATCTTTTTAATAAAAGAAAATACGTATGTATACGTACTACTTATTTGTATACTGAACTACGTTGTTTCATAAATTTCAAGAAATGTAATTGGTGGTAGATCGCAGTGTTTCTTTTTTTATTGCTTAGATAGGTGGACGAGCTCACAGAACACCTGGTGTTAATTAGTTACTGGAGCCCATAGATATCTACAACGCAAATGCCCCACCCACCTTGAGATATAAGTTCTAAGGTCTCAAGTATAGTTACAACGGCTGCCCCACTCTTCGAACCGAAACGCATTACTGCTTCACGGCAGAAATAGGCAGGGCGGTGGTACCTACCCGCGTGGACTCTCAAGAGGTCCTACCACCAGTAAAAAGTTTGTATACTGAACTACATTTTTTTATTAAATTTCAAGAAATGTCATTGGTAGATCGCAGAGTGTTTCGTCAGTAGACAGTACATCTTGGTTCTAATTAAGTTGGCCACCTCTGCTCTATATACATACAATGTAGACTAACCTGCCAGCACTGTTGTACATTACACATCACATTCCTTAATTGTTCCATTGTGCTTTGATCATCACGTTGTGTACTAAAACTAAGGTCCTAGTCATATATAATTTTTGAATTAGCTCGCCGCACTTCGGAATTAGTTTTATTTAATAATATCTACAGCTGTTCCGTGTTTTAATTAAGTAATTTGTACGGTTTGCAAAAAAAAAACAAAAGATTTATATTAACCGAAAGTTGCATTTGTCTTTATGTAGTTCGTAATACTTTAAGGTTAAAATCTATCTTTATGAAGTGTATTTTTTTTTATATATTTGTTTCAAGTATAGTTTCGGCTTGCAATGTAGTTAATGTATATTGCAGTGATATTTAATGTACAATTAGTCACCCTTGTGTTGTTGTGACGTGCAATGTATTTTTTTAAAAATTAAATAGTTACGAATGAAACACTTTTTATTTTATTTTAGTAAAAATATAGGAGGGTACATTTGTATGTCGATGGTTGATCACAGAATTTTTTTTTTAATTTCTGAGACAAATTTTCTCGGAAATGTAATTATGGATTCGTTCTTGTCTTTACCATAACTGAATAAGATTTAGATTTGAAATTAAACTGGCGTTAACTATTTTAACATAGTAGAGCCGACAAAAAACATGTTTTCATATTTTCACAGTCGACAATTTTTGAAAACGAAAATCTCTTCAGAACCATTCAATAAATTGTTATCAATAATTATTCAGGATAAAATAATTCTCATATAATGAAAAATCTCAAACAATAGCCTTCTTTAAATTCACCAAAATGGTGAAGGACAGGAATCGAACTTATGGCTACCGTTTCTTCACAATCAAAGAGTATTTTTAAATACAGCAGCACTCAAATTATTAGTGTTGCCAGCAAATCTCTGACTCCACCGGCCTCGTTTTGAATTTTTATGTCCCTTAAGGCTTGTGCGCCTTGTTCAATTAAACATTTCACTGTGATAAAACGTTTGATTTCTGTAAAAATCCAGACTACTACTCTTGCCCTTCACCAAGGCGCATACTTGACTCGTATAAGTCAAGTATGCACCTTGGTGAATCTTATACTCTACCACGTTTTTTTTTTCTTCATAATTCTGAATTCGAAATTTAAAAAAAAACATACCAAAAGGGTTGACCAATAAATCAGCTTCAAAACTGTATAAAAACTTTATTGCTCCACCTAACATTTATTTTTAGCTAGGGACCGTCAAACCTTAAAACATTAGGTGGGCCGATAGATGTGTACGGGAGTGTATTTACTTTTATTGAAAATGTAACTATATATTTGTATGGTAGGTATATTCAATTGGTTTAATACTATATATCAAAGAGTAAAACGCGACCGCAGTGCGCCACTTTGAGAAAGCGGCACGATACGAAAACCCTCTTGTCGTGGCCGCCGGAAATTACATACCCGATCCTGCGGATCGAATGGAAAGCAGTCGACGTCGCCCTAAACACGTCGTTTCGGATTCTCCCGATCCACTAAAGGTGCTTTTAGGTACATCAAGTACCGGTCACCGTTCTTGCGGCGAAGGGTTCGACGGCACCTATGTTGAGATACCTACGAGTTCTAAGTTCTCAGTTTTTACACTACAACGGCTGCCCCACCCTTCAAACCAAAATGCATTACTTCTTCACGGCAGAAAAAGGCAGGGTGGTGGCACGTACCCGTGCGGCCTCGCAAGACGTCCTACCTTAGTTATTGTATAAATGAATACTGGGTAAGAATAAATACGTAGATTAAATAAAAAATTTGAATGATATAAAAAAATATTTTGTTAAGCATTTAATTCTGTCATAAATGACTCATCACTTTCTTTAATATATATAGCAATAGGGGCTTTATCATCATAATTATCATCATCATCATCATCATCATCATCTTGATCTGTGTCATCATCTAAATCATCTGCATCTTCCGTGTCCGATATGCGATCTTCATCACTATCAGAGTCATCATCACCAACATGAATAATAAACTCTTCAGTCATCGTGTCTACCACATGATCACTTTTCCTGTATTGCTCTTCTATTTGATTCACTTTTTGGCACAGTTTATTCCAATCAGTAGTAGCCATCAAATTGACTTTTTCTTTGACCAGGTCGGCCACACCTTTAAAGCTCCAAGTAACTTTCTTGCTGCTAACATATCCTTTAATGGCCGCCCATGCCATCTCAATCGGATTGAGATCAGGTTGGTAAGGAGGTAGCCGAAGTACAGAGTGGTTGTGTTCTGCCAATATTTGATCAATGTAGAATTTTTTAAACTGATCTCTATGAGTTTTAATTAAATTATACAACTGAGGCTTCAACATATCAGAAGTATAGTTAATATGTTTGTTAGTCAACCAGGCCTGCATATCGGCTTTTTTAGCATTCGATGTTGGTGCCGGATCGCATTGCTTGTTATGATACGTTGCATTGCCAACTACGACGGCTGAATTATTTGGCAAATTTGGTATCAGTTGAGTACGAAGCCATTTTTCGTAATTAATAGAATTCATATTGTCCTGGTAGTCTCCTGTTTTGACGCCTGCTTTAAATAAAAGTAAAGAGTTCGGCACAAAGCCTGTTTCGGATCCAGCATGAACAATGACTATTTGGTGTCCTTTAGAAATTGGTTTTTTTAGTCCCTTAGTATAACCGTCCGTCCAGGTGTTGGGAGGGGAGTGTGGTGAACCAACATATGTTTCGACCGTATATATAATTGGTCTTCCTTCTTGCCTATATTTCATCATTCGCTGCAGATATTCAATTCTCTGGAAGCGAATATCTGTTCTCTCTGTAAGGATTTGTTTATTATTTTGTATTTTTTTCCATTTAAAACCTAAATTTTTAATGATTCGCCCCAAACTTCGTGCGGACCCCTGGAAATTGATATCGTTTTTTAATTTTACTCGCAGTTTCTCCGTGGTTGGCAGTTCCTCCTCGGTTATATGGAAATTGTGTATACACCGTTTAATCACTCCTAGATCGATTGAATTTAAACCCGTAATAGGTTTATCTCGGGGTCTCTTTCTCCCCGGTGTTCTGAATATTTTAGGGACTTCTCCGCCGCCTTCTTGTATTATACGTTTTACAGTAGCGACAGAACTATCCGTTGCCATTGCGGTCCGCTTTTGTACTTTTTTTATATTAATCACCCCATCTTCAGATTCTCTCTTCATAAATGAATGAACGATATAAATAATTCTTCTAGCTTGTCTATTGAACACTCTGTTTGTCTTTGTTTGATAATTATTGGTAAATCAGAAAAACGAATTATTGACTTTGTATTCCATTGGCAGTCACAAAACTCTTCGGAACGACATCTTAGATAAATAACAGGTTAACTATTAACCTTTATTTAATGCAGGTTTTGAACCGTATTCTTTGAAGGAGACGATTATATTCAAATCAATCTATTGACATATCAATAACATTTTTTTGTCCAAATGCACAGATTGCCACCTTTGACAATAGACGACTCACATTATGTATTTTCATTTTGAGAATAAAGTAACATTATTTTAGAATATTATTTTATTCCTATTAAGCTAGATGAGACTATAGTAATTTTAAATAACATTAATAATACTAAGTTCATAAATACTTACCAAAAACAATAAAAAATTTAATGAGCTTGATAAAAAATGTGTGGTTAATAAAATTGCACAATAGTGTATTTTGCTGCAGTGATGTGCGTACACAGCACAGAAACCCAGTCACAACTGACGGCTTGTTGTGATGATACAATCACGTAAATCACCTCTGGGTCTGCGGAGGGACTTCGGTTCCCTCTGTCTTTTGTACCGTATGTTCCATGGGGAGTGCTCTGAGGAATTGTTCGAGATGATACCGGCATCTCGTTTTTACCATCGCACCGCCCGCCACCGGAGTAGAGTTCATCCATACTACCTGGAGCCACTGCGGTCATCCACAGTGCGTTTCCAGAGGTCTTTTTTGCCACGTACCATCCGGCTATGGAATGNGCCACTGCGGTCATCCACAGTGCGTTTCCAGAGGTCTTTTTTGCCACGTACCATCCGGCTATGGAATGGGCTCCCCTCCACGGTGTTTCCCGAGCGCTATGACATGTCCTTCTTCAAACGAGGCTTGTGGAGAGTATTAAGCGGTAGGCAGCGGCTTGGCTCTGCCCCTGGCATTGCTGAAGTCCATGGGCGACGGTAACCACTCACCTTCAGGGGGGCCGTATGCCCGTCTGCCTACAAGGGCAATAAAAAAAAAAAAAAAAAATGGCCGGTGTCACCCCCCTTCTTGTCTCGTTCCCCCAAACAGACCCAAAAATGGATTTCTGCGCATGTCAAGGTCAGAGCTCACGACTCGTGCCGATTACGTATTGTATGAATCGAAGAAAAAATACTCTATCACGCCTTAGATACGTGAACTTTGTATACATATTAAATTTTGGCGTACACGCTGAACACTTCTTATCCGTTTTTTTTTTTTATTGCTTAATGAAGGGACGATCTCACGCTCCATAGACAGCCACAAGGTAAATGCCGTCACCCCCCTTGAGACAAAAGTTTTAAGTCTCAGTTTTAACAAAACACAGCTGCCTCGCCCTTCAAACCGAAACGTATTACTGCTTCACGTCAGAAATAGGCAGGGCGGGTGGTACCTACCCTTGCGGACTCACAAGACGTCCAATTACCAGTAAGTTGGAACAAATAGTACTTGCATTCCAATCATACGTACACAAAATACGCAATTTATTTATTCAGCTTTATGCACAAAGGTAGAATGGCGGACTTAATGCCTGAGGCATTCTCTACCAGTCAACCAAGGGTGGTGTCCAAGAGTCTTGTGGTAGGTGCATTCCTTTTTGAGAAATTAGAAAATTATTAATAATTAGGTGACCTAAACTTTTCTATCAAATAAACTTAAAAAAGGAATCCGTCCGACGGGGAACACATCAAAAGAAAAACAAAATTGTTATTGTTATTTACTTCCGAGAATTTTCATATTTATCTACCTTTTAAACCTTCTCTGGACTTCCACTAATAATTCAAGGCCAAAATTAGCCAAATCGGTTCAGCCATTTTCGAGTTTTAGCGCGACTAACGAACAGCAATTCATTTTTATATACATAGATATTACATACGTATACAAACACACACATACGATATACATATATAAACATAACATACAACAACGTACATATATTATTTTCATTGTAATAATATAAGATTTATATACACATAATATTTATTATCGGAGCTAGGAGACCGCTTCTGAAAACAAAGAGACGATAGTACTAATGACACGTTAGATGATGGGACGGAAAAAAGTCAATCCTGAAAAAACTCGTAGCGTTAATGCTTATTTTATTAGATTAAAGTTTTGTATTTACGTTAGTGAGGCTTGTTTTGGTGACGGTACTTTTACACTCTTCATACACATACAATTCCATTGTGCTTTGATCGTCACGTTGTGTAGTAAAATTAAGGTCCTAGTCATCTATATAATTTTTGCATTAGCTCGCCGCACATCGGAATTAAGTTTTATTTAATAAATAATATCTACAGCTGTTCCGGGTTTTAATTAATTATTCTGTATGGTTTGTAAAAAAACCAAAGATTTATATTAACCGAAGTTGCATATGTGTTTATGTAGTCCGTAATAATTTATGGTTAAAATCTATCTTGATGAAGTGTATTTAATTTTAATTTTTCCAGTATAGTTTCGTCTTGCTAATAATTAGCAATATATATATTTATACATTATTGCAGTGCCATTGTACAAATAGTCACCCTTGTGTTGTTATGACGTGCAATGTATTATTTTATTTCATTAAACAGTGACAATGAAACACTTTGTTTTATTTTTATGTTAGTTTATTTTAGTAAAAATATAGGTGGGTACATTTTCATATTGATGGTTGATCACAGAATGCACAAGCAAAATCACAATTAATATATTACAATTCTTATTACCAAGGATTAAAACAGTTAAAAAAGCATCCGCAATTGCCAGTAATTTGTAAAATTGTTACAATTTTAATTAAAATCTTTAAATTGGTTTTCGGAAATTATAATTTTCGGAAAAAAATCATATTTTACGAATACTTGTTCATTAATTCTATAATCAATACGCTGTTTGTTTTTTTTTTCATTTTTATTAATTTACTCTTAAATGGAATTATGAATTTATTCTTAATTCTATGTTAGCATAGTAGAACCGACGAAAAACATGTTTTCATATTTTCACAGCCGACAATTTTTGAAAACAAAAAACATTCAGGCTAAAAGAATTCTCATATAACGTAAAATCTTAAATAATAGCCTTCTTTAAATTCACCAAAATGGTGAAGGACAGGAATCAAACTTATTACTACTGTTTCTTCACAATCAAAGAGTATTTTTAAATACAGCAACACTCAAATCGTCAGTGTTGCCAGCAACTCTCTAACGCCACCGGCATTGTTTTCCATTTTCATGATATCCCTAAAGGCTCGTGCGCACATGGCTTCCTTTTCCAGTTTCTTGGATATCTCGTGAGCTCTGCGGGTGATTTCTTTGGGTATTCCAGCGAGGCGGGCCGCATTGAAACCGTAGGACTTAGGACAAGCACCCGGACTCAGCTTGTATAGGAACGTGATAGTCTCCTCCGGTATGTGATCTTCGCTATCGGGGACCGATTCGTCGGTTTCAACCATGCACGCCTGAAAAATAGGAATATTAGTATTGGCACTGTCATTGTTCAAATCAATAACATGTATGTGTACTGTCATGTTAGCATGTTAGCAAGAGATTGTTGCAACAATGAGATGTTTGCAATTAATATGATGTTTAAAATATTTTCACAATTTCATTGTATAAACCAGTTAAATAAGATTACAATCAGAAATAAATGCGATGCCAGATAGAACAAGTATTTTTTTGTTAAATTCGAAGTTTACATGTAAATAGTCTTTATGCAAGATAAAATAAGTAAAAAAATATAATTTTTTAAATTTCAAAATAAAGTTTAAATGTAAATAGTCTTTGTCTCTCAAAACTATTAATTCACTTTTCAGCAACGATTTACGAAGTTATTTTTTCCGTAACCAACCAACCAACAGCATAATAAATGTATTAGAAATTTTCACTACATCTCTTTATCTATTGTTGATTTGAAGAAATAGTAAATTAGGTTGATTGTCTAGTACTAGCGACCCGCCTTCGCTTCGTTTCGGAAACTGTAATTTATTATTGATTTCTCCACTATTTAATGGATGTTATTATATATATAAACCTTCCTCTTCAATCTCTCTGTCTATTAAAAAAAACGGCATCAAATTCCGTTGCGTAGTTTTAAAGATTTAAGCATATATAGGGATATAGGGACAGAGAAGCGACTTTGTTTTATACTATGTAGTGATATTCAATCAAGCACAACGAATCCAAGTCGAATTGCCATTTCCCCGCCCTAGTACGTGCATGTGCGCGCACAACGCACCATGTGCCCGAGCACGAGTCCATCGTGCGCCGCCAGGTGTCGCACGAGCGAGTGGTAGTGCGTCGAGAACACGGCCCGGCAGCCGCGCCCCGCCAGCGCCGCGCACACGCCGGACGCTATGGCGGTCCCGTCGTACGTGGACGTGCCTCGACCTGCGATCAATAAACATTTAGACTTCCGCGAACACCACGAAACGTCACCAATAATATTACGACAAGAGAAAACTAGAGATTAAATCGTAAAACTAATTGGTACTGGTGGTAGGAACTCTTGTGAGTGCGCGCGGATAGGTACCACCGTCTTTTTCTGCTGTGAAGCAGTAATGAGTTTCGGTTCGAAGGGTGGGGCAGCCGTTGTAACTATACTTGAGACCTTAGAACTTATATCTCAAGGTGGGTGGCGCATTTACGTTGTAGATGTCTATGGGCTCCAGTAATCACTTGACACCAGGTGGGCTGTGAGCTCGTACATACATCTAAACAATAAAAAAAAAAATTACGTGTATAGTAGGAGGCACCAGTCCTGAGTTCTCGATAAAAAAGTGGGGGCCGTCTGCGCATCGTACATTTAAATGTAAAAAAATTCATAAATTTAATTAAAGTGAATAAGTTCACTTTTCGATTTGAGAACATAAAAAAAAAGTGGGTAGGGGTGGAAAAGTAAACAATTTAGTGTACCTTAAGACATAATTAAAGTTTTATTAATACTGGTACAAAAGCTGTTTTTTTACTTTAGAATTTGATTGCCACCAAGCGGAAATAGACTTGCTGATTGTGTATCTACGTGTTTGCGTTAGAAAGGTACTGTGATGAATTGTTCGAGATGATAACATCGTCTCGTTTTTACCATCGCACCGCCCGCCGCCAGAGTAGAGTTTATCCATACTACCTAGAGCCACTGCGGTCATCCACAGTGCGTTTCCAGAGATCTTATTTGCCACGTACCATCCGGCTATGGAATGAGCTCCCCTCCACGGTGTTTCCCGAGTGCTATGACATGTCCTTCTTCAAACGAGGCTTGTGGAGAGTATTAAACGGTAGGCAGCGGCTTGGCTCTGCCCCTGGCATTGCTGACGTCCATGAGCGACGGTAACCACTCACCATCAAGTGGGCCGTATGCCCGTCTGCCTATACGGCAAAAAAAAAAGAAACTGAAAAGAGGTGGAAATAATAAATTGAGGCATATTCTCACCCAATTCGTCTAACAAGACCAGCGAATGTACGGTGGCGTGCCTGACGATGGCTGCGGTCTCGTTCATCTCCACCAGGAACGTGGACTGTCCGGCGAGGATGTCGTCGGAGGCTCCGAGGCGCGTGAACACGCGGTCCACGAGGCTGAGGCCGCACTCCCGCGCCGGCACGTAGCTACCCTGGACGCAGACGCGCGTTTTTTAAATACGCTTTTATTACCTTCAGATGTATGTATGTTTGTAGCGGAATCTTTGAACGTGATTTTGACCACCCTCAAAACGTCGGATTAACTCCAAATTTCGTTTACTTGTTAAGGACCGATGACAAATCAATAATAATAATATAAAGTTTAAAAAAATTAACAAAATACGCTTTTATAGAAAATCTAACAAAAAAATAGAAAATGAATTTTAATAAATTTGAATGAAAAATAGTGTACAAAAGCGTAGGGTGCCGCAAATTCGGTGCAAAACTCAGCGGGCTGTGTCTATGAGTTAGTTAGACGACGACCGTTGCTTGAGGGTCCTAAAAGCACAGAGAGTGAGTCCAGGGCGGCTTTGCATTGCCCCGTCTGTATGTATCGGTTTTTTTTTATTGCCCTTGTAGGCAGACGAGTATACGGCCCATCGGATTGTGAGTGGTTACCGTCGCCCATGGACTTCAGCAATGCCCCGTCCATTGCCGTCCCGTTGCATTGCCTCGTCTGTGTGTATCGGTGTGGTGTAGTTACCAGGTGCGCGAGGACGGCGAGCAGGCCGAGCTGCCTCATGAGCGTGGACTTGCCGCCCATGTTGGGCCCGGAGAGCAGCAGCAGGCCGGGCCCGGCGCCGCCCAGCCTCGTGTCGTTCGGTATGAACTCGTTCACCAGCGATATGCAGGGGTGGCGCCCCTCCACGATGTTTATGTAGGGCTGTCCAAAATATTTATCGTCACAATTACCTTAATTTTTTTTCTAAATTAAAGATTCGATACAAGGCATATATCATCATGTGTACTAGTTTTCTGAAGCCGCATGTACGCATACAAAGACAAGTTTTAAGGATTCATTGATGATGAAATTAATTGTTCATAGCTGGCAGCTTATTCACAATGTACATAATATAAATTACAAAGGGTAACAATTCTCAAAGTTTATTTATTGTTTATAATTACATTCATGCTAATAAATAAATAAAAACATAAAGTACAATCCTGCACAATTCGTTAAAATCATTCTTCGCTCTCACGAATGTTTTTAAATTAATTCCTTATTAATTAATGACAATCCGCTGAATTGTTATATTAGAATACACATATCGACGCTTGAAAGGCAAACGTGACTAAGCGACAATAACTGCTTTATAAATAAATGACAGGCAATAACCATATTCGATGCGCAAAAAATATATATTTCTAGGTCTATTAAAATCATTTCAATCTTACAGCTAGATTCGTTAAAATAGAATTTTTGTCAGGTATTTCGACTTTAAATTAGTCTACTGTAAAGTTCACGCATTGTCGCTTAGTCACGTTTGCCTTTCAAGCGTCGATATATATATTGGATGGCATATCCCTTTACCTTTGTCCCTGGATCAAAAGTGACATCGGGTAGACAGATATCGCCGTGCTGTTGTCGTGCAAACTCTGCGAACGCCAGCAGCACGTCGAGGCTGGCGAGGCAGTGCACGGCCGCCTCCCACTGCGCGTAGTGGGACGAGAACTTCTCGTACATTCTGCGGCTCAAGTCCTTAAGCACGTTCGTCTTTTGCTCCTCGGCGGCCATCATGCGGGACAGGAACTCCTAAAAAATATTTAACCAATTAAACCCTTTTTTTCGGGCCGGTGGCCGAACATCCTACAAGATCCCCGCGCCTAGGGGACGCGCGGGGTATGTGGGACTGGTCCGCGACTGCGAGACTGCGGACCCAAGGATGTTTTCAGGGCCCTATCCACTAAATGACTCCCCTGCACTCTTCGCCCAAGTGTCCGATCCCCTCCGAGGTCAGAACCCGGATGAGGTAAGGGGGTTACCGCGGTCAACACTACAACCAGACGGCGCTGCTCACCCCAAGGACGCCCGGCTAATATAACACTTGTTTTCCTCGATGGCTGATGCTCCGGAAATTAACCAGAGACTTAATAAAAGTCAAGCGACAATGAAGAAATTCATATTTGTTCAGAGGAAACACACTATTGTTATTAATATTGTGCTCGAAAGCTTTACGAAGCTTTACGATAAAGGGATAGAGGAACTATCAAGTTCACGGAAAACTTTAAATAGTATAACTATATCGATTGATTTAAAAAAATAATTCTAAAACATGCAGACCATTTTTTAAATAAATTAAAACGTAAGATTGATTTGATTAAAAGCTATCAATAAAAGAAACAATATCTACCTTCGTCTCGCTGGTAGAAAACCTCTTGAAGCCTTTGCGAGCGCTCTCCATGTGGTAGACCGAGCCGGCGCGGGAACAGGCGCTCTGCGGCACTTCGATCTGGTAACGCTTTTTGTCCGTACCCACATATGACAACTAAAAAAACGACTAATTATTTTAATACAGCTCTTGCGAGTGAAGTCGTCGTGGCCTAAAGGATAAGACGTCCGGTGCATTCGTATCTAGCGATGCAAATTTTTCTAAATAAATACGCACTTAACAAACGTTCACGATTGACTTCCACGGTGAAGGAATAACATCGTGTAATAAAAATCAAACCCGCAAAATTATAATTTGCGTATCTACTGGTGGTAGGGCCTCTTGCGAGTCCGCACGGGTAGGTACCACCACCCTACCTAATTCTGCCGTGAAGCATTAGCGTTTCGGTTTGAAGGGTGGGCCAGCCGTTGTAACTATACTGAGACTTTAGAACTTATATCTCAAGGAGGGTGGCGGCATTTACGTTGTAGATGTCTATAGGCTTCAGTAACCACTTGACACCAGGTCGGCTGTGATCTCGTCCACCCAACTAAGCAATAATTTTTATTAAAGAATATAAACGCTCGAACACTGGAAGAAAGTGTCAAGTCCTCGTTTCAGGTATATAACTAGTCAGGTCATAAGTATTGTCACACAGTAAAAACTTTTCTTTTAGACACAAAAAAGTTTATTGAATTCGAATTTCGAATTGTTCATGAAAATACAAATAGTATACTTTTAGAATTTTACTTCTTTTTTAAATATGGAGTGGACGCTTAAAGAAGACCCAAGACGATACCAAGTTTCAAGTCAATCGGATGCATGATTCAGTAGTTATAACGGAACATCCGTAAAAACCACTGTAGATTTATATATTATAGTATAGATAGAGTATAGATGTCGGAGACGGTCATTAGTTTGGTAGCAAAACGAAACGCAGCACGGTTCCAGAGGTGACAATACAACCGTGATGTCGTCAGAGCTTTGCTAACTTCGTGCTACGATAGAGCCTAGCCAGTGGAGGCGCGTAGACGCCATTACACATTTACCAACCAGCCTTCTTGAAGACTGGTGCTTCCATCCTAAGGACTGTCATTCGTTTTCGTTTGCTATTGTCAAAAGAAGATTGCTAAATATTCTAAGACAGCAAACGTGTTTTATGTACTCACTATTTCTCTCAACTCAATCACCCTATCGACAACTAAATATGTATGTATGCAGATGCAACAACTTACTCTACAGCGGAAGTGTTTCTCTTGCTCGGCTAAATACTCCTTGAGCTCACTCTCTATCTCCTGTATTCGTCGCAGGGCTCCGTCGTACTCTCTGTCGACGCCCGCGCCCGGTTTGATGCAGCCTTCCTTCTCGGCCTCTTGTTGATTGAAGGCCTCCTGTAGTATACATTGCTTGGTTAGTTGTCTATGGTGGATATTTTTCTTTTCATGCGCAAAATGATCTTATGTCTAGTGGTTACACGAGCCCGCAAACATCATAACGTGAGTGCCGTTGCCCACTATGAGATTCAAGGGTCATGTCTCAAATCTCGAGGTCATGAATCTTCCACTCTACAAATAGGCAGTATATATATACATATACTCGGACTTCCAATATTCCATAATCAATCTTAAATCAACATCTGATTATAAATTGTAGTTTTTATTATCAATATTAGTTTGTATTAATTTATTAGAGTAACCAAAATCTAATAAAAGAAAACGGTGTACTTATGAATTTGTACCTTGAAAAATTTCAAAGTGTCCCTGTAATCCGGATAATTGCCACCTTCGACTTGTGTGATTCTTTTTAATAACACCGAGTCCACATCACTGAAGCTCTCGGCAAGAGTCAGTGCTGAGGTGAAGCCGTTCAGCACAGAGATGAACTCTAGAACCTTCCGCTTTGAATATGTCTTCTCTTCGTAGAATATTGCTCTAGAATCCGGATGCTGCTTTGAACGCTTCAAGTTTCCTAGGGTGTGTACTCTATTGTAAAAACATAAAAATATTATAATATTATATGCACATACAAATAACGCATAAGTATATGTATTTTTTTATGGCTTTTATTTAAACTAATTTAAATATACTTATTTTTTAAATTGACTATTTTTATTAATGTCTTATTAATTATTTATTAAAGACAATTCAGCTACTCTTGTATTTTTTTGTGTGTAGTTTGTTTATTGAATTTTATTAGATAGAGAATATTGTTAAAGAATATTAGACATCATACTTACTTAGCTAACAGACGTTCTAAATCGGGTAATGATGTCAAAACGTTCTTTGCATTTTGACATAGTTCCTGATTGTCAAACAAACATTTGACAGCTTCTTGCCTTTCTTTTATTACGTTTATATTGGCGCTCGGCGAACAAACCCATTGATAGAGCAACCTGAAACAAAAATTGAATACTGCCCTTAATTGTAATTAAGTGGGTAGTAAAGTATCAGTACCGAACTTGGGATTGGAGGAATTAGGTTGTGGCGGTAACCATCATACAACGCAAGACATTTGACAGATGCCTGAATCTCGCTTAAGACATTTTCCCAACTGTGATTTTATCGCAGTGAAATGATACCACCAACTACAATTTTACATTTAACTAGCTGACCCGGCAGACTTCGTAGTGCCTCAATCGATAAATAAAGGACCTTAACTTTTGTATAAAATAAACTTAAAACAAGCCGGGGTGTGTGTATTTGTCCGGGCTGATGTCTGTTGTCGCCGTCTACGAAGCCTCGAACAACGGGACCTGTCCCTCTTGTGGCTGCGCGTAGATCACGGGGGCTGTACCCGAGTCTACGCGTGCCTGTACAGGTCCCACAGCAGTGATGCAGGTTCAGCTCTGATAGAGCATGTGCAAGAGGGGACTAACCGCGTGCTTGAGCAGTACCCATCTGNTCCTACCGAACTCAACCGAACAAAAGCACTTGCGAGTACCGTCGAATATTCTCGTCCGATGCTCCAGCACAGGGCCAATACAAGGTAAGACAGAACATGACTCCGAAAACGAAACAAACAAAAACAAACCTTTTTCCCATAGCCGTTGAACAAAAATTCAATCTATCGTACAGACAGCCTTCGTCTTGTACTATCCGTAAATTCCTCAGCGTTATTGCGTCCAGCACCAAAGTGTTACCGCCCTCCCAACAATTATCGACCTTGTGCCTTTCAGATAGCTTCCTATTTAGTACATCGGGTGGAGCGTACGATGTGAACTGCGACATTCCTAGTATTTGTATGTCCAATAAACACTCGGTCAAATAAGAAACGCATCCTCCGAGAGCTTTAATGGCGAGTTCACAGTTGGGAGCCGGTGTCAGGCCCAGGGAATCACCTGAAATTAATAAAGAACATATTATTACTGACATTATTTTTGGGAGACTCGTACAACAGTTCTCTTTTACTTTTGTTGTAATGAAAAAACTTGAATCCCGTCTTGAGATTAGAGTTCGAAATGTCCATCGTTTTGTATAACAACTGTCTGAAACTTCAAACGTCAGGGTGGAGGAATAATTATAGATATTCTGTATTTATGTTACACAATGTTTTGTTTCTTCATCGTAATAGGTGTTTGTGGGCATTTGAGTGTTGAGTTAATTTTTTTGAAGTGAAAACTTCTTTAGAATCGTTGTGATTTCAAACCGGATGCAACGGAAAAAACGACAGGTAAGAGACACAAATACAAAAATGTGTAGGATGAAGCCAGCAAAGAATGAGACAGAAATATACATACTATTTAATACAGCGCCATCTGTGAGATTTTTTAATACTAACGTGTGTATGAAAGCTCTTGTNTTGTGATTTCAAACCGGATGCAACGGAAAAAACGACAGGTAAGAGACACAAATACAAAAATGTGTAGGATGAAGCCAGCAAAGAATGAGACAGAAATATACATACTATTTAATACAGCGCCATCTGTGAGATTTTTTAATACTAACGTGTGTATGAAAGCTCTTGTAGTGAATTTTAATTTAAGATTATACGTGAAATTAAAATATCATTTCACAGGGGGCGCTACCTTACAATTATTTACTAATGACAAAGTTTTACATAAATAGTTAAGACGTTTAGTATAATTGTATTTTAATTTTGGAAGGTTTCACTTCTACCACGTGTGAATTGCACACATTTTGTATTTATTAGGAACGCAGCTATCGCAGCAGTATGGTACGAGCACATTGGGCGTCTTATCTGATTGTCAACGATTCAATGCGGATGTTTTTTTATCTCTATTAAATTAGTAGGAAAGACAGAAACAGTTAAATGGCATTTTACTCCCATTTCCAACTGATTTGTCTTTTGTTTAATATCGTTTGACGAGCTTTAGTGTTAATAATAAAAACAACCTGGAGATACTGATTTTTTTCAATTTTCATTTCACAAATAAATCATCAGAGAAAATATAATACATATTTTAAATCTTGAAGTATAAGTGAATATGGTTGAATTTCGATCACTAGGCGAATACTATATAGCACGAATGAGCAGACGAAACCTCACCAGTGGACTCCTCATTAGAGTACCGATCGGCTATCTCTATCCCACTCGCGCCTCTCCACACAAGAGATTACCTTATTGTGTTCTGGGGAGAGTTCTCGTGGAGTGTTGGTTTTTTTTCCCTACCTATTCTAGTAACGAGGGGTTATTCTAGATTCACCGAACTAGTAGGTGAGCTTACGGGGCTCAAACCGGGAGTATTACTAACACTGGCCCTAGAAAGAGCAGTGCATCGCAGAATCGACCACCGGATCGGAAACGCGACTCACTGAGAAGATCCGGCTTATTTATACGGTTAATTTACTCGTCGAGCCCTTCCTCGCAAGCGACGGGTTCGGCGAGGATGGTGATCGGTGCTTGTGGTACCTAAAAGCACTATTAATGTATCGGGAGGATCCGTAATGACGTAGTGTTGGTTAGCATCGCCGACGACATCAGTGGAGCCACTTAAACCTCCATGATGCAAAGCTCTTGTTTTCAAAAGGTCAGAAGCGACAACGGATCATATCCAAAGCAACACAATGTGGACAATGTCGTAGTACTTGCTCTGACAAGGGTCAACGACCCGGCAGCTACTCACCTTGATGTAAGAACTCCTTGATACCTTCTGGCCAGTCTCCGTCCTCATTCGTCCTGTAGTATTTCTCGGCTAAGGTTTTGAGCGTGGCATCGGGAGGCCCCAGGGTCCGGGGCTCCCTGCGCGCGTCGTGCCAGTGCGTGGACAGCAGCTTGCTCGTGCGGGCCGTTGTCGCTTTACGGTCGTATATTATCTGAGATTAAAAATAAAACAATCATTTTTTAGTTCATTTTCAAGCTTTTTTTAATTGTGTACAGTGGAATGCAAAAGTGCAAGGGTTGCAAGAACACAAATTATCGCACGAACCTTTAACGCCATCTATCGGCTGTAATAGTGAAACGGTGTCAATACTAGATGGCGTTCTGTTACTTAAGAATCTCAAAAACAATGAGAATTTATTTACTCGTAGGAGAAAAACTAACTTTATTATGCAACACTAAAAGCACATGGTTAAGGTCGGGCATTCTTTTTGCAATTTATTTTTTCTGCTCAGCAAAATTTTCACCGCTGACTAAGTAAGAAATAAAGCTTAGTGAATAGTAAGTATATATATGCATCAAGGGAACACTGTACTGGCATCAGTGGTTCCTATCGTTTTGTTGAAGCAGCTGGCGTGTTAGTAGCGACGGATTAGTTCATATTGGTTACTATTCTTACCAAGGCTGGTGGGTAGTGCGCCAGTGTGGTGAGAAGTCTCGATGAGTGCTTGTCGTCTTCGAACTGTCCAAGGTGGAACAATCCTATTGAAGTGTCTATGAAACAAACTCCATAAGTGCTTGAATCATTATGTGCCTGTAACAATAAATAAATATTTCGTTTTTCATTTTACGCTAAATATTATTTTATTACTTATGTGGCGGGTAGCCATCATACAACGCAAGATAATTGACAGATGCCTGAGTCTCGCTTACGACATTTTCAAGATAAAGCGCATATATACAAGTTCCGAACAACAACAGTAGGACCGTCGGTCTACCGAGCAATATCACCCGCTCGGTGGAAGATCTTCCCTTTGTCGTATATATCTCCAAACTTAGATGGATTAATAAGCTTACAGCCTATTTTACGTTAAGTGGTCACCTCGACGTAAATTTCGGATCTCAATTGTATAATTCGTAACGTTCGCACAACGTGTAATGTGCGTAATATGAACTTGTCCAATGTTAACATCTTTTACTTATCATTTGAAAAATATAGAAATGCAATTTAGGAATTTTTGTAATGTGATTTAGGTCTAACATCTTTTACTTATCATTTGAAAAATATAGAAATGCAATTTAGGAATTTTTGTAATGTGATTTAGGTCTAACATCTTTTACTTATCATTTGAAAAATATAGAAATGCAATTTAGGAATTTTTGTAATGTGATTTAAGTTCGATTCGTAGTAGCAGCATTTTCTATTATTTACCATGACCTTTTTGTAAATTTTAAGGTATTCTCATTTTTGTTATTTTGCATATTTTATTCACTATCTAAAACTATTTTTTATATTTTTACCTAGCTGATGATTTTTAGAGACCATTTTAGCGTAACCTTAACAAGTAGGTGAGCTCACGGAGTTCTAACCTGACGACGTTGCTAACACTAACCCTAGCAAGAGCAGTGCTCCGCAGAATTTACTGGCGGATCTGAAACGCGACCCACTGAGAAGATCCGGCGGGAAACTGAGTGGGCTGTTTGTGGGTTAATTTACTAGCCGAGGCGTTCGTCGCAAGCGACGGGTTCGACGAGAACGATGACCGGTCTACTCCTATATTGTATTATTCACTTAAGCTTATGCGGTTTTCCTTTATTTTTCCTTCACATAGTATGTGGATGGATAGTATAGTATTATAGTATGTAGAATAAATAGTTGTCACACTGTTCAATCTGGGATAAAACGTCCGGTACATTCGTGTCAAGCGATGCACCGGTGTTCGAATCCCAGGCGGGTACCAATTTTTTCTAATGAAATACGTACTCAACAAATGTACACGATTGACTCCCACAGTGAAGGAATAACATCGTGTAATAAAAATCAAACCCGCAAAATTATAATTTGCGTAATTACTGGTGGTAGGACATCTTGTGAGTCCGCGCGGGTAGGTACCACCGCCCCGCCTATTTCTGTCGTGAAGCAGTAATGCGTTTGGTTCGAAGGGTGGGGCAGCCGTGGTAACTATAGTTGAGACTTTAGAATTTATATCTCAAGGTGAGTGGCGCATTTACGTTGTAGATGACTATGGGCTCCAGTAACCACTTAACACCAGGTGGGCTGTGAGCTCGTCCATCCATCTAAGCAATAAAAAAAACTGGAATGCAACCCCTATACACCAGATGGATCGCACGCTTGTTCGGCCTACACTGTGAGCTCACCTGTTCAGCCACCGCGAGCATGTAGGCGGCGAGTGCGGCGGCGCGCGGCGCGTCGTTGGGCCCGCAGCCCTCGGCGCCGCGCACCGCCACCTGGCACACCTCGCGCCGGACCACCTTGTCCAGCTTACTGCTCTGTCCGCCTGCAACGCGACACAACTTTATATATAACTAGCTGTACCCGTCCGCTTCGCTGGGCATTTAAAATTAACATTATTTCTCACCCCCACAAAGATTCTCATCATTAACGCCCCCACAACTGGTGTAGGGAGTCCAACACTCATATGAATATTAGCCTATCCATTAAGTACATGTATTTTATACATTGATATCAAGTTTCAAGTCAATCGGATGCATGGTTCAGTAGTTATAACGGAACATCCGTAAAAACCACGGTAGATTTATAATAATATATTAGTATAGATTCATCTTATCTACTTATTACTTACTAGCTGACCCGGCAGACTTCGTAGTGCCTCAATCGATAAATAAAAGACCTATACTTTTCTATCAAATAAACTTCAAACAAACAAAAGGAATCCGTCCGATGGGGGATCAAAAGAAAAACAAAACTGTTATTGTTATTTAATTCCGAGCATTTTCATATTTATCTACCTTTTAAACCTTCTCTGGACCTCCACAAATAATTCAAGACAAAAATTAGCCAAATCGGTCCAGCCACTCTCGAGTTTTAGCGAGACTAACGAACAGCAATTCATTTTTATATATAAAGAAGAAGATTATATCCTACCCTACATCACATATGGTTGTAAAACTTGGACTTTGACAAACTAATGGACAAAATTAGAAGTATAGACATCAGGCGCAAAACGAAACAAACAGACATTCTGTCACGTATTGATCAACTCAAATGGAGATAGGCAGGGCTATACTCCGCTGCAAAAAGGCAAAATGGAGCAAACGGGTGACAGTATGATACCCAAGGGATGGTGCGAGGAGCGGAGGTCTGAAGACCAAAAAGATCGGAGAACGAACTAAAAATTACCTCTGTGTGCTTAGTACGAGTTTTTTAACGTTCTCGATAGTGTAAAAGTTAAGCCAATTTTGTATGCAATTGGAACAGCGCCCCTAGCGGCAAACGTACGCAAACGATCCCATTCCATACAAATGGAATGGGATCGTTTCGATGAGTTAACTTTTACGTTAACGAGAACGTTAAAAAATTCGCACTAAACATACTTGACCCCTTTAGATTAGAGTAGCAGCAGACAGAAAGCAGTAGAAAGAGTTGGAGGAGGCCTTTGCCGAAAGGCACACCGAGACAAGAGACATTTTGTAGTAGAAGTGTAGACTTTACTTTAATATTTTATTTTCATATATTAAATTGATTTTTTATTTTTGTAGTCTACTTGAAATTGTTAGTTTAAAATGTAAAATTTTCGGGAAATAAAGGCATTATTATTTTACTTATCTGTGTACTGACTCCAAACAGAAGCTGTGCCATTATTACAAGTACAAATAACGGAATGCAAAAAATACTGACTAATATTTCTTGATTACGGAATTTTAAAGGAACTCAAGAAAATCGATTTTTTACAAAATCAGTTAACAAGCTATTTAATAGAGAAAGTATGAGATATGGAATAAAATGTTAAATTTCTTGTTTGCTTTGAATTATAAATGCTCCACTCATACATGCATATGTTCAGACATTTTTGTGTGACATTCATTACTTACTTTTTCTACACCTTTCCTGTGTCATTTCAGGCGTTTCGGTTTGTTCCACGCGTGCTATTTTGTAACCTTTCGATACTAGAGTCGAAGCCATACGTCCGTAGGCGCTTTCAGGGAAGCCAGAGTGTGCGAAATCACCCTAAAATAAGCGAGATAAGATTTTCAAATATAAATAACTTGTGTATTATAAATGGTTATTTGTTAAATATAAAATTCCTATAGTAATGTATGCCATTAACAAGTTTGCTTGTTTAAGCAATAAAATATGTAGATGAATAATAACTAAGGACTATTTATTTTTGCATATTATTATGTGCATCAAGCTCTTTATTTAAGAACAGGTGTTCAAATTAAACTATTTTTTTGGAATTCAGTAATAATCAAAGTAAGGTTATTAACTAGTGAAAAATTAGAATAATTCAGAACATTTAGAAAATAAGTCAGTCACATCATTTGCTTATTGTTTGTATAAAACGCGAAAACAATTAGTACAACTTTTGCAACGCGATTTTTGTAGTACTCTCTGTCTATCTGTCTGTCTTCGTTTCCGACAACTGTCCCAATAGACATTTATTCTACTAATATTGCAAATTTTAAATTTTGTGAGCAAGAATTGGTGTATGTTAGATCTTCATGCAAAAAGTACTGAATTAATGTTGATGAAACTTCACCGTCCTATATATAGTGTCCTATATATTAGAATAGCACATAGACACAGTACCATCAACATACAACATATGGCGCAAATAGTTAAAGAAATTCATATTTTTCATGCAAGAGCTGGTTTTACTGTTATGTAATAAATAATAAGTATATAGCCATACTTTCATGTAGGAGAATCCAAGTTCATTGACCCCAACAGCAGCATCCATGTGATACAATTCATAGAATTTACCAACTTTGAAGAACAATACACAATCAAAATTGGTTGATTTCATTATCCACCATTGTTGATGAGCCTAAAAAAATATAAGGTGAAAATTATTATTACCTACAAAATTTTAGTGGTCTGACTTAAATTGGCCAGAACTTATATAAATGGAAATTTTAATAATCAGAATCACTATAAAATTATTATTTCTCATACTACACTCAATGTACAGTCTTCTAATATGTATTATAATAAAATTTCATTCACACATTCATTTGCATCACATATAACTTAACAGAACTGTTACTTTCAGCCTTAGATAGGTTTAACTTTGACAGAATTTATTAGATTTTTAGTATGAGTGCTCATATTTGGCCCTAGAAGCAATATTCAAAAAATATAAGTTCTTACAGGTGTCTGACTTTTTAAGAAATCCGGTGGAACATACAGAGTCCTCGGATTATAATCTGGATGGTCCGGTTTCCTCTTCATCGCATCTCTGATCTTGTCTGGCTTCAACCAGTCTAACTTGCAGTGCACCCAATTACCATCTGATGACTCTTCTTCCTGACTCTTTGGGTTTTCTTCAGGTAACATTGCTTTTGATTTTGATCTTAAATTAAAATAGCTCACTTATTTACATTTGACAAAAGTTGATCATTCTTTGGTGTTAACAATCATTTGGTGTCTTTCATGTAGATCTCTTATTACACAGAGATGTTGCCGATGAATTCTATAATGGACTATGACCAGTTTGATTGTGATGCATACATAAATTTGATAGCCAAATAGCTATGCATGACAGCTTTACAAAATTGATGAAATTGAAATAAAACCATGCTACCGTCCAAAAGAGAGATGAGACATAAAGTCATAGTTACAATCAGTACTGATTAACGGTAGCCAAGATGACGGAACTTATCCATTAATTCCATGGAAAAATGTGTTTAAATGACTAGAGTTAAAAAAAATTTTTAAATATTGCTTAGACTTAGATAATGTTCTTTAAATGACATATTTTTAATACCCAGCTGTAGTTTTAGTATTCTTGTTACTTTTTGGGGTTTGATTTGGTTCATATTTAAAACTGTCTTGAAGTTTCTTTTCTACTATACTTTCTTTCTTTTTCTCACTCTTTGCTTCATCTTCTTCTTTCTTGGTTGATCCAATTTTATTGTCTGCTGAAGAATAGAAAAAGGAGTAAGAGTAGTAATTTACTAATAAAAACAAAATCTATTATTTACACTCCTTTAATTCTAGCTGGTATAAGTTAGCAGTATTATAATGCCTCATTCTCCTGTAAGTTTTAGCATACTATTTGTAAGGGTGAGACAATACAATTTAAGTTTCAAAACATCTTACCTTTATTTTCAACATCAGAATCATCAGAATCGACTGGATTTAATCTTATTCTTTTTCTCTTAGTTGGCAATGAAATAACTTCTTCTTCATCACTCGAAGCCTTTTTAAGCTCCGGTGAGGGTGTAATTTGCCTTTCGCGTTTTTTATCTAGATAAAAAAAAACTTATATTTTGAAGACTGTCACTCTGATTTTTTTTTTAAATAAAAGAGAAAATCTTGTTTTGATGTATTTTATCAATTTAGAAACAAAACTAATAGCATTTATACATATAATGTTACAATTATACGTAGATTTAGACAGATTTCTTGGCACTCTGGAAGCATGTTCGCCATGAAAACAATCTGTCTGTTTGCATATGTGAATAAGACTAGTGAAACAAAAACACATACTTTTTTTTATAATATGTTAAATTAAAAATGTTTATGTTACTCAAAAAGAGGTCTTATTATTTTTTACAAGACTTGTACAAATCTTACTTTCGAGATGTATTCCTTTTTTACTGCTTTTCGGGGAACCATTACAATCGGTATCTTCAGTAGCGTTCGCTTTTAATTTTTTATTCGTTGGCGGTGTTTTAGTAAAATAGTTGAAAAGAGTATTGGCTGCCCCTGTGCTGTTTCGTTTCGACATTGTTATAATTTGAATATGAGTCGTATCTTCGTTTGTTGTTTTTATTTTTACTAATTACCGGATAAAAGTTTACTTTCTTATGATATACCATTTGACTTTCATTTTCATTTTATTATCGCAAAAGAGTACTCAAATAAAGATTGGTATTTGGATTTGGTATGTTATATGTAGGTACCTAATCAAATCAAAGTAATATTCGTTTTGGCGCAAACTAGTGTCTAGTGTCAAGCTGTCAACTGCTTGACAAGATTCGGGGTTTTTGTCGAAGAGAAAGGCAATGGAACTAAGCTATACAGGCAATTCTTAAGTTTAATATTTTCATATATATTCATATACTGGTCTAAACTTCAGGGTACTTAAGTAACTCCTGAAGAGATGGCGGGATGCTATCCTTATAAACCTTTTGCAGTTTATCGATAAATAGAATCCGATGAATGTTAAAAGACAGTTACATGTGAAAAAAAAAAGATGTAAAGTTTGTTCTTCATTTAGGGAGCATTCATTACAATTTGATGATGAAGTTATTTTCATTAGGTAAAGATGAGCATTATATTTGCAATGACCAAATCTCAGTCTACAAATCTGTGTGTAGAATTTCCTTTTACATCTAAATATTTGCTCCTAGCAAACCAGGGTTTAATACCAATTTCATTATTTATTTCAGCATACCATTTACCTTTTTTTTCCATTTATATGCTGCCTGTCTTCAAGCAAATTTTTATTAATTTGTTATCAACTGATTGTTCATTAATGTTTTTAACTTTTTAATTAACATAAGGGACAGCATTCAAGTCTTTTACGCCAAATCTTCAGTAGCAAGTGATATTAACGTTATTTAGTGAAATAGAAAATATTAAAAAAAACTTTTTAAAATTGAAATAATACCTCTCTGTTATATATAATCTATAATTTCTTTTTTTTTTGACCTACCTATTTGGTGGTAGCCTAAGAGGCTATTTCAGCTACGCGCGGACAGGTAAGTGAGCTTACAGGCTCAACCTGAGAGAATTTGCTAACACTAGCCCTGGCAAGAGCAGTGCTTCGCAGAATTCACTACTGAGTCGGAATCACAGCCTACTCAATGGGCAGTGTCTACGGGTTACGATCTACGAAATCTTCATCGGGGTCGACGAGTTCAACTAGGACGGTGACCGGTGCTTGAAGAACCTAAAAGTACCGAGAGTGGATCTGAGAGATCTGACATGACATGTTTTCGGCGACGGCGGCTTTGCTTTGCCCCGTCGCCTGGGTCGGATATGTAGTTAGCGGTGGCTGTTATGACAGTTATCGTACCGCGCCGCTTTTTCAAAGTAGAGTTTTGACGCTTCCTTAAGATACTTACGTATCAGTACTAGATTTAGGTCTTATGAAGATCTGCATTCCTCATTTACCACGGTGCTCCGACGGCTAGCTAGAAACGGGATTGGATGAGAACGAGTGACCGATGTTGGAAGAATACCGAGAAACCACCGAGAGTGGATCCGAGGATCTGACAAGAAATATTCTGGGCGAAGGCAGTTTTACGTTGCCCCATCGTCTGAGTCGAGTATGAAATTAAATCTATAAGTCTAGTATAGTATAGGCCGGCTCTGGTCAAACTGGAAAGGCCTACGGGAGACCAGTACTTAATCCTTCCTTCATAAATACAAAAACAGTAAATCAAAATTGTTTGATTATCAAGAACAAAACCAAGTGTTTTAAATCCTTTATTGTTTATATTTCTATATTATTATATACATATTATACTTTAATAATATCTGTTAAAATTCAGTACAAAATATTATTTAAATTAATATTTTTCGTTTTAATAGGAGTTTTATCGATTGCAGAATCGTAGTAATACTCCTGCTCAATTGTTAATATGGAATGTCAAATATACGGATTGTACTGTACCTACTGTACCTACTGAAAAAACGAAAAGAAAATCAAGTTATAATTTTTTTGTACCAAAATTTAAACTAAAAATTTATAAAAATCAATTATGTTCTTAAAATACATTCTAAATAAACTCTATAATCGCGGGTCGTTTTTACCTGTGTTGGAGACTTACACAGAGAAACTTTCAGCTTTTATAAAATAACGAAGGTCTGGCTGTCGCGGGCTCTTGCTCTACATGGTTTAGGGCTTGTAGATAAAACTGCGATGCGAAGCCGCATCGTAAAAACCTACGAACTCCCACGACGCGTTGCAAGTACTTGCGAATTGATTCTTTGTTTCTTTTCCCTGTATCTCCTCAGCAAGCGCATTCATTTTTACTATGTATGTCACGACCTAGTTTACATAATATGTTCAGCACGGTTGACGGTCATCGAACGAATGGTCGCAATGCAGCAATTCGTGTCGGAGTTTTGTGCGCTGCGAATATGCAACGTGCCGATTCGCAGTTTTTATAAATTTTGCGTACCTACATCAATTTATATATACCTATTAATTCTTTGTTGTGCTCTAATCGATTATGCTAACGCAACCACGCGCTCTACGCAAGGGCGGATCCAGCTTTGGCGCCAGGAGTGGGTCACATAGTCGTGGGCAAGTTAAGAACTTATAATTTAATTTTGATAACAGTAGATAATAAATAAATCATGATGTTCTTCAATTAGTCCAAGTTAGTTCAAGTCCTGGAACTAGCTCAGGGGGGGGGTCATGACCCCCATGACCCCCCCCCCTGGATCCGCCGTTGGCTCTACGTTGATTCACAATTCAATGCTTTTGATGGTTACACTCACCACCCACCTGGTGTTAAATGGTTAGCCAATAGAGTGCGTAACGAAAAACTGTCACTCAGCTTGAGAGATACGACTGAAGTTTTTATATCAGTGTGCTTAGTGCGAGTTTTTTAATGTTCTCGATAGCGTAAAAGTTATCTCAAACTTGTATGGAGCTTGAACATTTGCCTACGTTTGCCGCTAGGGGCGCTGTTCCAACTGCATCCAACTTTGAGTTAAGTTTTACGATATGGAGAACGTTAAAGAACTCGAACTAAGTACTCGGACTGGCGTTTACCTACAGTACAACAGCAATACGTTTCATTTTAATAAATATATAAACAATCACACATCACTAATATACACCAAGTGGGTCGTAATATATTAGAAAACTCTTAAACAAGCGGATCGCATGAGTCCTCAATTTGGTTCGTAAAATAAGTATGTAAATAAAATAATAATATGTCTTTTATAAAACAAATATCTATAACTAAATGTGCGAGCTTTTTCTTTAGACAATGAGGTCTTAAAAAAAAAACCCTTTGCTAAACTAGTTTGCATATTCATTGTATTATTATAAAATGCTTTTTAATAATTATTGTCTAAAATATTATCGTTATTTGGAAACATTTTAAATCACTATAGAAAATGCATTTTCAACCGACATTGTAAAAAAAAAATCGACTTAAGAAACAAACACACACACTAAAAATTCTGCACTGGTATTAAAAGTACTCATAGATACGATCTCTTATTACATTAATAAAATTAAGTAAGTACCATCAACTACTTCATTAAATTTTAATTGGCCTATTATTAATTTGGTTCAATATAGAAATAAGAATAATAAAATATGTAAAAACATTAGTAAAAGAAACTGAGATATTCAAAATAGGATATACCATAGTACATTAAACAAATTTCGGTACTTACG
The DNA here is from genome assembly GCF_003987935.1 of Bombyx mandarina. The sequence goes on from NW_021011603.1 coordinate 185,234, forward strand.
TATTAACGCCACCGCGGCAAAAATTTAATGGTTAGCAAGTGTGGACAACTCGAAAAATATGGAAAAGCGAATCAGAGCACCCCACTTTCCACCTGGTCTTGTCTGCCCTACCCCTAGAGTGTATATAAAAAGCCGGAGGCGCGGAGGGAGAGTAGTCCTCGCCCGCTGTGACGGAGCACGTGTGACCGTGCTTCGGCACGCAAGGGCGGAAGGGCTGCTCTTCCCGCAGCGCCGGAGATAAGGCGGATTCAAACTAAAGCTCCCTTCGAATTTGACTAAATAATGCAATTTTAATCAAAAAAATTTACCGTGGGTATCTTCATAACCATGGGGTTCCGCGGCGTGGGAATGGTGCAGGGGGTAAACCCTTAACCCCCCCCCCCACCCCGACCCAAAATCGACGGACCATAAAGGAAAGTTTAACCGAATTCTTGCCGCAGTGGCGTTAATACGTAAGTACCAAAATTTCTAATCAGTAACATACTTATAAACAATATTAGCTAAAAAATATGAAATATCATACCAAAATATTATTGTTTCTGACAGCTTGACAGAGACCGATTGTGTTTTTTTTTTGCAAATTAATCTCTTTAATTCTATAATAAAACTATAAAATCTGGTCTTGGAGGGTCTGACGCCTGACAAGCTAGTATTCCCCTACATAATGAGTTGTACTTTTAATGTCATTTTGTCAACACTTGCTGTCAGGTTCCCACCCGACAGCACCTGACATTACATTTTATAACTTGGAAGTTTGAGAACAAGTGGTGGATACTCTGAACGATAGAGTGGCATATCTCCATATTATTGAGCTACTAGCGCTCACAGATCGAAAAACAAATTATCGTCGTTGTTAGTTGAGCAACTCAAAAACTGGTATTTTAATAATTTTTCATATAGTGAGTATACTCAATAAATTATTGCTATTATTAATAATAATATTTGTATTACGTAATATTGCACCGTATATAATAAATTTTTGATATAAAAAAAAAAGAGTGTTTAAACATGACAACTCCGAGAAACTTAACATTCAATGGATATACAATTTATTTAGTTTTGCCATAAAATGCCATAAATACATTTGTATTCTTATTATTTCGGAGTAGTTATGTCTACCCTGACACAAACCAGTTATTATTTGTGATGTACATATTTAAATAACAGTAAACAGTCTTCACATTATTATCTGTGGTTCCGGTACAGATAACGCTATCGACTTGTGCGGTAGTACTTGTCCTCCGTTAACGTATAGCTCGTCTTTGACTATGACGTCTTCGCCTAGTACGGTACAGTTCTCCATGCGCACCCAGCGACCGACCACTGACCTCCAGCCAACTATACAACCGTCGAGCCATGCATGTTGTCTTACGCACGCACCTCGGAGGATTGTACTACGCTTTATACATGCACCTGGAATAATTTAATGCATATATGCATTAGATTGAACATAATTGAAAGAAGTAAGAAAAATACCAGCCTTGGATGTTAAAATTAGAAGATACAGTTATTAGGATCTCTCTGGCACTTCGGCTACAATATATTATTACTAGCGACCCGCGGGAATCGGGAATAGCGTAGCTTCCAAACAGTGAAAGAATTTTTCAAATCGGTTCAGTAGTTTCGGAGCCTATTCAATACAAACAAACAAACAAATCTTTCCTCTTTATAACATTATTATATACTAGCGCCCCGCCCTCGCTTCGCTTCGTAAACTGTAATTTATTATTGATTTCTAAACTATTTAATTGATGTTATTATACATATAAACCTTCCTCTTCTATCACTCTATCTATTAAAAAAACCGCATCAAAATCCGTTGCGTAGTTTTAAAGATTTAAGCATACATAGGGACAGAGAAAGCGACTTTGTTTTATACTATGTAGTGATTTTGAACAGTAGTTGAAGGTTTCCATTTACTAACGACATCTATGGGCAATGTGCCATGCCTCAATTACTTTTTAAAGCAATAATTACTATGAAAAATTCTTACCATCTTCCACGACAACATCAGGTCCGATGGTAACGTTAGGCCCTATCCTACAGCCTTTGCCAATTTTAGCTGTCGGATCAACAATCACATTGCCTACGACACCAGTTCCGTCATACAATTCGTTTGAATTCTTTTGACGTAAGCTTGTTAAGTACAAACACATGCCTGTGGAAGAATAAGGAGCATTTAAAATTCTTGTATTTTAGAACTAAGGAATTTAAAATATAAAACCAAACAATAAAAATAAAACAAAGGACATGGGCCACTCTCCATACATTGCCTGGCCCACTAAACGAAGTTCAAGGACAATAATGAAATTAAGTTTAAATAACAGACTATATATCCCTTTTGTTATAAACAAATTAAAATCAATATTGTTCGTGGGGATACAGAGATATTTAAAAAATAAAATAAGAATTTTAGGTTATATTATATGATTTTGCTGTCAATGCACTGACACTTTAACATCATCATCAGTTTAAATATTATTTAAATTATAATAGCCGGCAAACTTCTTGAGCATTTGTTGACGTAGTGGGGGTAAGTTTGCGCATGGTACACTCACGTGCAAAAACATTATTTACTCTGCGTCATAATGCAATTAAATTATTAAAATCAACATATGTATTTATTTATATATTTATGAGAACATCAACAAAAAATATAGGTTAATAATTGTAATAATTTAATCTTGGGGTAAAATAGATATTCCTTCTATTAAGTCAAAACTAGAGCTGTTGCCAGGTCTTGGTTCAGTTAAAGCGAAGCTGGTATTTGTAATTTTTTTTTCGTTATCATAATCTTGACCATCATCATCATCACTGTTTTCATCACCCGAGTCGCTATCATCGTGATGAGTCGACATAGGGCTCATCGGCGTAGTTTACAACTCGGTCGATTCGGTCTTCTTTTTTGTCTATAATTAATTATTTTTTGAAGATATTCGATTCGTAGTAATCGAATGTTACTTTTTTCATTTACCAGCTTCCGATTATTTTCTGTTCTTTTTTTCCATCTGAAGCCTAGCTCTTTCATAATTCGTCGTAAGCTTCATTCCGAGCCATTAAAATTTATATCTTCTTTAAATTTTTCGAAGCCTTTCTACGGTACGGAGTTTCGCTGCTTGTTATGTAGTTATTATGATTACATCTTTTTATTACAGATTGAACGAAACTATCCATTCCGGTAACTTTCTTCTTCCCTGATCTTTTCTTACCCGGAGTCCGAAACACGGCGAGCAAGCCAGAGCCTTTAGCTTCGTTAATAATGCACCTAACAGTACTCACTGATGTTTTTGTTGCTTCCGAAGTCTGTTTTACTTTTCCCATATCATTCTTCCCCTGTTTTATAATGAAGCAATATACGTCGTACACAATTTTTCTACCCTTTCTTTTGAATACTACACCAGTTTGTCGCGGCATAGTGTATTTTTTATAAAAAATCAACAAACACTCAACAAATAGCAATGGCAACAAAGTCAACAAGCAATTATAACAAATAACTTAACGATTAATAACGAGACTTTTCACTGTACGCAAGCGTACTTTTGGGAGCAAGCGGGACGAGGGCGCGGTGCGGGACGCAAGGTTCGACTGATCTACCAATAACGCGCTCGATACGATTTCCCCTGCCGTCGCGCCTCACCCTCACCACCAAAGTGATCTAAAATTCGGTTCTGCGCAGTCAAGGTCATTTGCTCAAGAAGTTTGCCGGTTACTATACTATACTTTATGACATAGACCTAATTCTAAATATTCTTAAATAGGCAGGTAAAATAATATAAGAGTACGAAAACGAGGAATCAAATGTAAAACGTCAATAAACGTCGCAGTTTTTTTTTTTGCTTAATCTGTATAATTATTCATCCATGTAATGATTTATTCTACGGATTTAAAAGTATAAAAATAGATTTTTGTTTAGATATAATATTTTATATGAATTTTAAAATGCATTAATTAAATATGTTAATATATTTTGCTAGTTTTTTGCAAAATATAATGTTTTTTTTATGAAGATTTAATGTGAATTGCTTAAAATACAAGTATATTTTACCTATGGCAACTCCTTCAATATTATCAATGTAGTTTAGTCAAGCTAATTTCTTTTTATCTATGATTTTAATTATCCCACCATTAAAATACCTTTAAATTTTACAATAAGTATGTAAAAATGAAATGTTTTTTTCTATAGATATTTCATTAATGTCCTTGAGAGCACGAGTAGCTGGGCCGAAAATTGCCCATGTCCTTTAGACAGTTTTTTTTTATTGCCATATAGGCAGACCAGCATACGGCCCACCTGATGGTGAGTGGTTACCGTCGCTCATGAACGTCAGCAATGCCAGGGGCAGAGACAAGCCGCTGCCTACCATTTAATACTCTCCACTTTTCTGTTGATGGTATACAATTATGAGCAATTTCACATACGAGCAACAGAACGAATTAAAATCATATTATGTCGAGGTACCACTATATACATAATTAAATAATTTTTAAATCTATTTAGCCCAAGAGCAAATAAACCTGTTTATTTTATTAGATAATTATAACCAAAGTGTATCCTTCCTGCAGTGAGATAAAATACAATATGTTTTATTAGCAGTTTTGGAATCCTAAAGTCCTAATGAGCTCATGCCTTCTCTAACTTCTTTAATTGCATCATCTGCCTTAATCCTCCAAACTTTTAAGTCTTATAAAATACCAATTGACTTCTTACCTGTTAGAAAGTCTTTTGGTTGTCCAACATCCATCCAGAAACCTTGCAGTTCCATTGCATGCAATTCACCATCTTTTGCCATAAATGGGAAAACTTCCTTCTCAATTGACATTGGTCTTAATTCTATTCTGCTTAAGACCGATGGGTTTAATAAATACATGCCTGTTCGGGGTATAAAATGTTTTTGAAAAATAGTAAATTTAAAGTGATTATTTCTTTAAATTTGCACCATCAATGTTAGTCATGGACTAATTTGTAGCTATATGATTTACTAACTGAATATTTTTGAACAAAAACCTGAACAATATGCCCATTTTCAGACTATTTTGGCCTTTTTTATAAGGAACACCTTCTATGTCAGAGCAGTCATGATTAACTTTAAAAAATTAAAATGTCACTAATTTATGTAACTCACCGGCATTAATTTTGTTTGAGATAAATTCTTGTGGTTTTTCTATAAAACTTTCTATTTGACCATTATCATCATAAACAACCACACCATATTTGGATGGCTCTTCTACTTTTGTAACCACTATTGTACCTTCCTGCAAAAGAAATATCCTAAATAGATACATTCAATTAAAACACAGCAATTGCTTTTTTTTTCTTTTTCTTTTGTGTAGTTTCTGTAGAAGAAATTATTCAAGAAAAACATTTTTCTCAATGCATGATGTCATCTGTGATTTTTATTTAAGCATATTTAATATTTCAATGGACCATTTCTGGGCCATTTGAAATTTTCATTTCTGTTGTATATAAAGTATTCATAACTCACATTTTTTATGTAAAAATAAAAATTATTAAATAATATTCATTTATTACCTTCCCATGATTCTTGTGATATCTTGCAAGTTCTTTAAATGGAAACTCACAAATTACATCAGAGTTCAATACAAAGAATGGTTCCGAACTGGTGCTGAGCAGTTCCCTGGCAAGTGCCAGTGGTCCTGCTGTTCCCAGTGGTTCAGTCTCATGAGAAAATGTTAGGGAAACACCCAGTTTTGAAACTTGTTCTGTTAATTCTTTTTCCATTTCTTCTGCTCGGTATGATACCGCTAATATGACCTGAAATCATTNTTAGGCATTATAGTTGACGCATGCGCCATAGATTATACACTTATGGCATGCGCAGTACACATATTTTGTATACATTTATTCAACTAATACAATTAATTAAACAAAAAATGAGTAATTTCGAAAGAGAACAAACGTATTTTATATAAGAACAATCGAAAATGAATATTTACGAGTAATTAAGGACGAAAAAATATTAAAAATTGCAATCGAGGGGCTAACTTTTAGATATATTTTTAATATTTTTTTTAAAATAAATAAATGGGGAACAAACAATTATTAACAATGAACAATCAAGAACAAATGATGAACAAACGAATTAATAGAAAATAAGTAGAAAACAGGAAAAAAAAATTTTTTTGAGGGGCTAACTTCATTCACCTTTGTATTTGGTAGATATTTTTTCTACTACATTAATCTGTGCTGTCTCAAAATATTCTGTGGTCGTTTGAGATGGGAACAAATATGTATGGACTTTTTGGCGGGAACGCGAGGTGTGAAGTTGTGTGATTTGTTTTATTTTGTCTATTTAGTGTTTCTTCAGGTTTAAATGCGTAATAACGGTGGTTTATTAACTGTTTAATATCTGTGAAAGTGCACAAATGTGCGAAAATAAAACAAAGCCGCTGGACATAGCTTCTCGGAATCCTCCAAAAAGTCCACTGAAAAGGTCTCAATATATGATTACCATTTTACTGCGATTAACCTATATCTGTTGGAGTTTGAATATAAATGTAATGGCAGGCAACACTTGACACATGATTACAGATTTCGAATATTAGAATTATTGTAAATGTTTAAAAAACAGATGATTGTATTCTCGTAAGAAAGTCATGACTTCTCATCTAGACACGGTCAAAGAAACATGTAATAGTTTTATAAAAATATAAAGATAATAATTTTATAATGGTGTAGCAGTGTTCAAACTATCTGCAATATAATTATAATGAAGCAGTGTGTTTTTAAATAGCCCCTCATCACCCACATAAGAGAACACAAAAGCTATAACTTATACAGTTGAAGTGTGAATTACCCAAAATATAACGTTAAGTGTCAAGAAAGTAGACAAAAATCTGCCATCTGCGAGCTAATCTGGCGTGCAATGACAAAACAGTTTGAGTTATTAACAAATTGATCTTTATATCAAAATAAACACTTTTATCGCATCTGGTATATAGAGTACATAAGCTTTGTCTTTTACACTACATCATTTGGACAAATATTTGAGTACTTATGATGATAAAGAACCGAGTGCGCGATATTCGGAAAGATGAAGATAGTAAATTCAATAAGATCATTAATTAATTACAGTTCCCGGAACAAAGTGACGACTGGTCGTTAGTAACGATATTATTAATGTCGCACCTCTCAAATGTGTGTGTGTGTGTGTTTATGTGTTGCCAGCAAAACCTTTAAAATATNTGGACAAATATTTGAGTACTTATGATGATAAAGAACCGAGTGCGCGATATTCGGAAAGATGAAGATAGTAAATTCAATAAGATCATTAATTAATTACAGTTCCCGGAACAAAGTGACGACTGGTCGTTAGTAACGATATTATTAATGTCGCACCTCTCAAATGTGTGTGTGTGTGTGTTTATGTGTTGCCAGCAAAACCTTTAAAATATGTAATAATACAGGAAAAAACCTTGTTGAGTTTCCAAATTTAATGAAGCGGTCGCAGACCTTGAATTCCTTAAAAAACCACACACAAAAAGTAGGTGAGCTCACGGGGCTCAAACCTGACGACGTTGCTAACACGAACCCTAGCAAGAGCCGTGCTTCGCAGAATCTACGAGCGGATCGTAAACGCGACCCAGTGAGATGATGCGACGAGAAACTCAGTGGGCTGTGTCTGAGGGTTAATTTACCCTCAAAATCGGTTATTGAAGGTTAATTTACCCTCGAATTTACGAGAACGATGACCGGTGCTTCAGGTACCTAAAAGCACCGTTAGTGGATCGGGCGGATCCGAAATGACGTGTTTGGGGCGACGTCGACTGCTTTCCATTCTGTCCGCAGGGTCGGGAATGTAATTACCGGAGGCCACGATGAGAGGGTTCTCGTGTCGTGCCGCATTATGGAAGTGGCGCATCGATGCCGACTGCAGATAATTACTGATGGACTCTTAAGTCCAGGTCGTCATGGAGGTCCAAGTTCCTGACGAACCACGGAGCTCCGACGGCTATCCTGCAAAAACGGGATTGAATTATTTGGAATGATTTTAAGTTAGTGCGGGCCACGGCGCGTGAGCGAACACTACACTTGCATAGGTCATGACGGGTTGCTATGAAAAACATGAGTTGACATATATACATTCGTCAGATTTCAAAAATAGGGCTTACTGGTATAACGCCTTTAAGAGTGAGTTGTTCTGACTATGCCACTATACAAGCACTGCGTCGTACAGAAGCACTTACTCGTCCTTAACCTTTGCATTAGACGTATTCAGTGCTAGCACTAGGAGTAGGCTTAGGAACCCCGGTAACCGTACTCGTCGAACTCGACAAAGAGGTCGACGTGCAACCTAACCCATTTTTTTTTTTTTTTTTT